>CM029647.1:21944628-22054288 GCA_017311315.1 Dendrocalamus latiflorus | reverse complement strand
TACTCCATGGGAGTGGAGCTTGAGACCCCGTATGAAAGAGGACAGGGATTGAGTGGTTCATGGACGGGTGAACACTCCGCTTTACCGGTATAAGCTACAGTTACAGACGCATTACAGATGCATTGCATTGCATGAAAACAGAACAACGATACAGTTACAGATGCATTGTGTTGCATAAAGAGTTGATAATGAGCCAGATACAGAGATGGGAGGTGGTAACAGTAAAATAGTTACAGTGATAGTGATGTGTAGTTCACAGAGATGGAGGGTGGTAACGGTGAAATAGCTACAGAAATAGTGATGTATAGCTCACAGAAATGGGAAGTAGTGATAGTAGAACAGTACAGAAATAGTGATGTATAGCTCACAGTAATGGGAAGTGATGATTGTAGATTATTACATAAATAGTGAGGAGCAGTTCCCAGAAATGGGAAGTGAGGGCGGTAGAATCGTTACAGAGATAGTGATGTGTAGTCCACAGAGATGGGAAGTGATAACCGATTAGTAGTATAGACTAGAGTGATGAGAAGTAGTGCATGTGCGTAAGCGTGATGAACAGGTTATCGAACGTAAAGTGGTTAGAGGGAAAAGAGGTTAACTAGAAAACGTGGTTAATGAAAATGGAATGATAACGGTCTAATGAATGAACCTGTTATTTGCTGTTTTGCTTTGTACTTGCTGAGTCGGTGGACTCAGCCTTGCTTTGTTGATGTTTTTTTAGGTGACCGTCGAGGACGACATGCGGGCGGGAGTAGCACATGGATAACTGGCATGAACCAGCGGCACTCATGTATTACTTTTGTCAATGTACTTTAGCTATTACTAGTCTAGAGTAATCACCCAAAATGCTATGATGTAACTGAACGCAGCACAATAAATAAATTTAGTGTTGGTTTTAAATTCCTCTAGTGTTGTTGAAATGGTAAGAGTTGCAGAGGTGGTAGCATCTTGGCCCAGAGAGTGGGCGGGGTGTTACATTTTTAGCCTTCTCCTTCCTTCCATTGCCTTCAACTTCCCCTTTGGAACTTCAGTTGACCTGATTGATGGTTTTAGTCCATCTGACCACTTCAACAGTAGTCACATAATGGTCAGCCATCTCAAAGAGCTTGGTGATGGTGGTTGGAGGATGCAAGGCGATGTCTTTTGTGAACCTCCTATTGCAGACACCCTGCTCGAATGCCCTGATGACAGAAGGGTTAGAGACCTCTAGAATTGAGTTACAAACTTGGCTAAAGCGCCTGATGAATTATCGTAGGGTCTTGTTGTTGTTCTACTGTATCTAGTGCAAGTCATCCTCTTTCCCAGGGCGATTGTACATGCCCTGAAAGTTGGCCAATAGAAGATTACAGAGATGTTGCCATGAGTAGATCGACTCGAATAGTTGGTTGAGTAACCATGATCAAGCAGACCCTTCGAGCACCGTTGGAAGATAGTTTGCCATGATGTGCTCATCTCCTCCTGCGGCCTAAACCGCGGTCGTGTAAATTTGAAGGAACTCGATGGGATTTTGGGACCGATCGAATTTCTCCATGTTTACTGGGCAAAACCACGATGGTCAGTGCACTGCTTGAAGTTCAGGAATGAACGTCCGACATCCAATAACAATTTCCTGATGCCTTCTTTGTGGGAATAGGTAATTGGCATCACCAGATGATCGTACTCGATGATGTTCGGTAGTGGACAGACCCAACCTGTAGTAGGTCTTGTCCATACAAGGGTAGTACTCCTTGTACTCCATCTGCTACTGCAAATTCCTTGTTGAAGCGGTGATCGGTCATTTCCTCGAGAGATCCACCAATCCGAAGTTGTTCGAGGAACTCTCCTTCGTTAGAGTTGTGGTTAGGAGGCCGTTGCAACCTGTCATCATATCAAACTTCACGAAGTGAGTTCTGTGAATGACTAGACGCAGTCGTACCTGTCTGACTCTCAGAGTTATGCCGGTGAGGCTACTCGAATATGGCTATGACGCAGTGGAGTCTTCGCGCGACCCCCTCAGCGAAGTGGTCATAGCCTGGCGCCTGAGCAAGCTCTTGGGTCAGATTCTCGAGCAAGTCGTTAATGCGTTGAAGCTCTCGAGCCTCTTCAGACTGACACTGGGCATGCCCAGGCAAAGACCTCTGGACAACCAGTCATCTCTTTCGGGCGGTCTCGGGATCCTCAATCTCTGAGGCTGGTTGTGGCCGCCTTAATGGAGAGCGATTATTTCTATGATTTATCCCATGCTCATCAGAGAGCTGACCTGGTTCATCACTGGAGGTCTCCTCACCATCCTCACGAGGGTTGGCAGTGTATGATTGGCGGGGAGGATCCTCAGTCTTCTTCCGAGAGATTGATCAAAATCTATGGGGAGGGCAAAGACCTCCTATCTAGAATCTCCACTTCCAATGGAGGACCTCTCTCTTGAAGAATGTTCCAGCGAGAGTGCATCACGGCCTGGAGTAAACCCTGTCAGGTAAGAAAATTCTGGGTTAAAATAATCTCCGGCGGGATCTGTGCCCTGCGAAAGTACAGGCAAACTCGCAGGGTGCCCATCATTCCCTTTGCAGGTTCTACCGAAGAGTTACGACCACCAATTGGCAATGGATTCCCAGAATGATAGATTCCAAGGCTCGCTAAAACAACTCAGATGATCGCTGGGAGACTCGAACACTTGGGGGCAGGCCTATTATCATGTTGTGGTCCTGTTCATGGTCGGATTGTCCCTTGCCCTTTGGGAAAACTGGTTCCTCCATTAGGCGTACTGCTGTGACTTGTGAGGGATATGGATCCCTCCTCAGCCTTTTTGTGGTACGATCTCCGAGATCCTGGAATGGATATCCAGGGACAACCTCACTGTCGAAAGCAAGCATTGTCTGCTCAATGTTGTAGCAGGTATCCATATCGAGATCTCATAGTCGGCCAGGTTGAACCAGTTCTCCTCGTCCTATTCCCCTGCCATGAGGGACATCAGATGGAAGAGAAGTTGCCAACAATAAAGAGAAATACTTACGACCAAGAAGTGCTCGTAGAAGGACTTACGACTACTCTGTGAAACTTCTCCCTTACCGACAAGGGGTATACTTAAGAAATATAATGACGTAATAATTTAATGATTATTACATCTTTATCTGTCATTAATTACCAAACATACCATTAACTCATAATGACGGGTCTAGATTCTTCAATCTTTCTCTTTTTTGTAAATTGATGACAACTACCATAATTGCAAATAATTGGATATGAAGCAATATGAGTACATATAAACTACACAAGTTTTATATACTTAAAGGATATATTTCAAAGTAGAGATTTCCAATATATGAATAAAAAACGTGGATCAATACTAATAAAACCATAAAATATATAGTGAACTCCCCTAAAATATGTACATATATGAATGTGTAATAAAACTATATGCACATATTCAAATTAAATTTTTGGTGGAGTTCAACATATAGTTTGGATACAAGAAATGCAAAAAGATATAAGAATATGACATCGAATGCATGGCTCCATGATTTTCACCTTTTCATCCAAATGCGGTTAAATAATATCATAGTCAATAAACATGTTAGTTTTATATATAGATTTGTCATTAATCACCAAAACCAATTTAATGGAGCTTGCACTTACACATCAGCAGCGCCCACGCCCGCATCTGTGTCAGTGTGCCCGCACCCAGATTCGATGCAATTGGGGACGATAGTGCGCGGTGGCCTCGGTGCATCAGGGCATGGCGGGGAGGCCAGAGGCGAGGACGTTGATGGGCAATGGTGATGAGCCCACGACCACATGGTGGTAGGGACAACAACGACGACGTCTGACAAGGTACCAGTACACTCTCCCTCCTCCTCTCCGACTCCGCGTCCCATCGCCGCGCCGCTCGCCCACACCGGCCGCACCGGACGCGCCCGCCCGTCGCGCCCGACGCGCCCGACCGAGCCGCCCCGCTCCGTCCCAGCCGCACCCGCTCACCCCGCGCGCCCGTTGCGTCTGGTCCGAGCCGCCGCGGCTTGATCCAGCCGAACCCGCTCGCGCCGCGCCTGTTGCAGCCGACCGAGCCCAAGCCGACGCGGTTAGACCCAACCAATTAGCCCGAGCCCAATGAACAGTGCACCGAGCCCAATGAACAGTAACTAGCCCAAAGTCCAAAATACATATTTATACTCCCCGGATTCGTTTCGAGCCCGCCAACCCAAATCCAAGACTCATTTCCCTATAAAGCCCTCCTATAAACCAGAAATCCCATTTTATTGGAGTTTTTCGGATTTTCTTTATTCTTTTATTTTCTTTATTCCTAGCTCAATCCTTCGGGCATGGAACTAACTTTATTTTATTTGTTTTGCGTTAGTTTACGAAGTCGAGATTTCGCAAGAGCGGGAGGGAAAAGCTCAAGCCCAGACTCGGCTCACTGAAAAATACGAAATAATCGAAATCGAAGATTCGCAAGGCAAGTCACACATATTTTTGAACATGTTGATCCTACATTCCCTAAGTTATTTATTTACTTGTATTTTCATTATGTTATTTGCGCATTGTTATTTTATGTACAATAAATGCTTGGAATGACGTGATATTAGTTATGTCCTACCACCCGAAAAAGCCCCGTTTAACTTGATGCCCATATTCACCTTGACAAGACCTAGTAACATAAAATATAGCATTATTAATAACATGGTAGTGTAGAATCACATTGAATTTTCATACTGTTAAGGTTTTGGTATTTGATTTAGAGTATTGGAAAGTTGGATCTAGGGTAAGTGAGGATCGCAGAGATGAATCCGAAGACCTTATCCTAGGGTGGAGGCTGGTTGTGGATTGGTGGCAGTACAGTGTGTACTGAATTTGGGTTCGTGTGAGGATGATGCCTCAGTTAAAAATGTAAGGACTAGACCCTTATGCTGAGTAACGGACATAGTAACCGCCCAACCACAAGCGTTGACTTTGTCAACCTTGACTTAGTCAAACCTGGCTCAGTAGCTTCTCAACTTCAATTGAACCTCTGCAACTGGAAAGGGGGAGACAGAGGGTGAGTTCGTATGGGAGGTGGTTAACCATACAACTGTAGGGCTGCGATGAGTCGGACGAGATCCGTGGGGTCATCCGAGCTTATTGAGATTAAACACCTACTGGGCGGAGTCTACACAAAGAATTGAGCAGTGAACATCCTTGTTGTCTTAACTCTCTGGCCGGAGTTAAGGGATCTTGTGGGTAAAGCAGGGCAGCTTTGCAAAGTCATGACAAATGGTATTCGAATACGTCGTGCTTCCGGTAAACGAAGCTGTGTTTAGTGGGCGAATCCAGTATCAAGGCATAAGTAGTTTTGGAATGGTTGGTAATGTTGAATAATGATAATCAAGCTTGAAACCCCCTTTACTTTAATGAAGTGTTTTTTAAGGTTTTCAAATGGTTCCAACTAAAACTGCATCCACATAAATAATAGACTTTATCCCCTTTTCTTGATATACCATGCATGAAATTATTACTAAGCTCCGTGTGACTTGTTGAGTACAAGTGGTAGTACTCATGCTTGCTAAAAACATAAACAGAACCAACTAATTATTGAGGATGCGAGGGAAGACGAAGGGATGATTCCGTACGAGGTTAATGAAGCGTGAAATTAGGGTCGTTCTCCGCTCAGGCGTGCCTGTGGCATCTTTTGCTGTAATGTAACTAAAGGCCGTTGGCCTGCTGTAATACTTGGCTTTTAGCCTTTATATTGTAATAAAGTTCGCTTTTGCGCTTAAGCTTGTATTGGCAATGTTATACACTCATTGAATGTACTCGCAGTTGAACAGTCCTGGGCAGCTGCGAGGGTTTCATAATACTCCCGGAAACGGGGGTGTTACAAAGAGCAACAAGGACAAGATAAAGGATAAACTCCCTGGCTGCCACAAGCACGAGGAGCACAAGGCCGGGCACGCGGTGCTGGCGGCCGGGACGGGGGCGCACGAGAAGAAGGGCATCATGGCGATGTTATAGCTAGCCTGTGTGACGATATTCGGTAGCCGATCAGTTCTGCACCTCTTCGTGTGTGTGCGATTGATGTTGTACTTTACCATGGTTTATTTCTGTAGCATTAGCAGCAGCACAAGCAAGAGCCGAGCAATCGCCCAAAAGCAGAGCCGGCACTGAGGTGGTGATCGGTTCGGCTGAAAAGCTCATGGCTTATGGCTGAAAACACTGTAGCTGGCTGAAAAACACTGTAGCTGACAGAGGCTTATTTAGCATAATTAAATTTAAAAAAATTTAAAAATATAAAAAATATGTTAGCCCATTACGTATAATACAAACAAATACGGGAAAAAAAAGATCCGGCAAAAATGCTCAACAAAAAGCCAAAAGTTCAAAAAAAGACGAAACTTATGAATAATGAAAAATAAGCCAGAAGCTGAAGCCGAGTTGATCAGAGCCAAGCAACCGGCGGCAAACAGGAGTACTAGCACAAAGGGCGGCGCGATCGAAGTATCAAACCGCGCGCGCGGCCGGTGGTATGTGACCCGCGGCTTGTGTGCTACTCTGGTCACGCGCGGACGGCGCGGGCCCCGAAACGAGCGCGCGACACGGGTTGGCAGGGGCGAGACCGGGCTGTCGAGGCGCGCACCGTGCGGTTTGCTTTGTCAAAGGCGCGGGTGCGCGTCTCTCCGGAGAGAAAATTGATCATTTGCCACTTTGAAAAGTGTGCTTCGCAAAATTGCTACTTTTAAAATTGGCTTTGCAAAAATACCATGCAGTACATTTACCTCTTGATTACCATGTCATTTGAGCCATTTAACTCATTTAATATTTTTTTTCTAATTTCAGGGGTTGGAAAAGACCTTTCTACCCTTGCAATGCATAATTCAGCAACTTCTCCACACACACACAGTCGCAGCGAAATGGACACCAAAAGCCAACCATTCACCCCCCACAAAACTACGCAAAGCTCAAACTGCAAGGAGTCAAAAAAGAAAAAGGAAAAGGAAATCAAACATCACTGAGCCAGAGGAATCCAGTAAGACGCTCATGGAACCCCAAATCCAGTAAAAGCCCGCGGCATTGCAGAATTCGGCGCCAACGCCCCACGTCCTGGAAACCTCATCTTCATCGCAGAAAACCTCGACTTCTCTACGCAAAATCGTCATGGAAACCGGGGAAACTGGCCTGAATTCTGCATTACCTGATGCCCCGAGCTGCGGCGACTGCGTGTGTGGAGAATGGTTCACTTTTGGTGTCCATTTCGCTGCGACTGTGTGTGTGGAGAAGTTGCTGAATTATACGTTGCAAGGGTAGAAAGGTCTTTTCTAGCCTCTGAAATTAGAAAAAAAATTAAATGAGTTAAATGTCTCAAATGACATGGTAATCAAGAGGTAAATGTACTGTATAGTATTTTTACGAAGCTAATTTTGAAAGTGACAATTTTGCGAAACCACTCTTCAAAGTGGTGCCGGCTGGCAAATATGCCCAACCGGTGAACCAGAACGCGCTACAAGGTCCGACCGCGCGCGGAAGGAGGTTGGTGCCGCACCGTTAGAGAAACCACCTCGCAATCCCAGCAGATTTGGAAAATGTGTACTTTTTTTGACGGAAAAGCTGGATTTTCATTAATCACCTGAAACCAGATTGCTGATTGCAATCCTTCGTAAGCAAAGGTTCAATAAAACCTAGGGCTAGACCTAACCAGGAAACGGAACATTTTTTTCATTACATCCAGCTTTTGCTAAACTATATGTGCTACTCCATTAGCCGTACGGCGCGCCACTGAGACCTCCACTGTAAGTATGTTCCGGATCATCTCCTTGATCTCCAAAACCAGAGGCCCGTACACCGATCTATCCATCTCAGCCTGAAGCAATCTGTTTCGACAACCAGACATTGGACATCTAGCTCAGCGGCTAACTCCAGAGCTCGCTTACAAATCCGTTGTAACATCTGACAGACGGGAATATCATCCGGATCTTTTAGGGCGTTTGAAGGCCTGTGCATCCGGATTGCATACCATCTTTTTTTCTCAAAAAAAAAAGGATGAAACTGGGCCGAAAATGCCCCCGACATGTTGATGTTGTCAGCATTATCAGTCACCACGTCAGGCCACGCGCAGTTTCACGGCGTCCACTTTCAACGGAGGATGCACAACACAACGCGAACAGCGTCAGGCACGCGCGGCACTGCAGCCATGCACTTCAAACGCGACGGCTCCTCTCCTCCTGCCGCGGGCGAACTGCCCCTCGAATACCCACAGGTTAGATGCAGTTCCGTTGAAATGACAGGCTCGTCGAGCCGTAGCCTGTGGGCTGTGGCCGTACGTACGGCGCCAAGAAGAAGCTCCTCCGCAGCGGCTTGCCGTGTCGTGTTGTCACGACTGGATGGGCGGCAGCAGCATCACCCGTTACAGGCTAGCTCACAGCTCTCGCAGGTCACGCATGACCGGCCAGCACTTATCGGAATTCACAGGCGTGCAACTGTGCAAGTACAACAACGCAGCGGCAGCGGCACGTGTGCCTGTTTTGTTACCGCGAAGTTTCGACGTGCGTACTTTTCCCTGCACCTGCCAGCGATATGGACCATATGCATGCACGTCGCGCCAGCGCCGTACGAGCGGCAGATCAGTGCGCCTCCCTCACCTGCTGCGCGCCAGGGCCTGTCCGGCGCGACGCCTTTATCCTGTAACCGTGGCACGGGCCCTCCGTCCTGATCAAATCATCGCGCCCGGGCGACGGGGGCGAGCAGCTGAGCCCCCTCGCCCCCGATCGGTCGCCGTCGCGCGCCACCGCCTAGGCCCCGCAGCTAAACTGTGCCCAATTTACTCATCATGGTCTCTCGCTCTCTCACCATAATGCTGTGTCTGGTCCACTGTGATTGCTGATCAGCCAGTGCAAGACAGATCAGATCAGGAGTTTGGTCCGCTTCATATCGCTGAACTATTTCTGAGCTGGTAATCTCTAGAGACGAAATGATGCCGGCAGAAGATGGCGTGCTAAGCTTCGTAGCATGGTGCGCGACGACGAATGATAACGTTCTTCTGTTGGTAAGCCAGAGGACAGAGGTGTAGCTAAGCGCCTATGCTTGTGCTTGATGTAATCCTCCCCTCTGATTCTGCTTCGGCCACGGCAGCGTCGGTGTGGGGCGATGATTTTACACCTGATATGTGCCGTTTTTTCGGAAGAAAGCTATTCGCCGGCCCCTCCGTTTCGACGGCTTTTATGGCCTCCAAATTGGATTTGAAACACGATGTTCACGACGATGTTTCCAGCCATCATGCAGTGTTTGTATCGCTAGCTGAGGTCAGAGTCTTCGCGTCAAGCAAGCCATCATGGCTCCGCCCCGACAAAATTGACGGCCTCATATCGCGTCACATGTATATTACGGTCGGCAAATTGCTACTGCTACTACTACTAAATTAAATAAACTTGCCCGTTGGCTTCGTAGAAACGTAGATGGGAAATCCCAAATGGTCAGCAAAGTGCGTCGCGTCTTTCTTTAATCCCACTTGTCCTTCTGTCTCTACCAACACCGCTAAATTATTCGATATATCATGGGAGGAATACACGTACCTTTTAGCAAAAGGGACCTTTGGAGAAAATTGGGCTAGAAGCTAACAGCGGCATTAATGATGCCACGAAATCGTTGTGCGAGCATTACTACTCCTAACTCGAACAAATAATTGAAATTGACTAGCATGGTAGCTGCTGCTAATTCCGAGCCTGAACAAATCTTTCGTTCTCATTGCTTTCGTGAGACACAAATAAAGAAAAGCTGAACACAGGATGGCGACCTTCCTAAGCAATATTAGTAAGAACCATGATAGTTTCTTCTTCGGGCAGCGGAGGAATACACAAGGCACAATCTTGCAAGTGGTAGCAACTTACTGAGCACAAGAGTAAGAGACCAGATGGTGCTTATTTGGGTTTTCAAGCTCAGGTTTATGATTTATTTTGTACAATAACAACCTTTTTTACTGTAACTGCTATTAGATTTTTCGTCGTAATTAAATTTCAAAAAAAGTAAAAAAAATTATATCATCACAGACAATGCAAAAAAATAAGAAGAAAAAAAGACAAAAAAACCAAAAAAGACAAAATTAAAAGGCTAGAAGACAGAAGTTGAAGCTTAAATGAGTGGTGACAAAATCTCATAGTAAACTACACGGTGTTCACATTTCTATTCCTTTTATTTTAGCCATACAGAAACCATAAAAAGACACAGCAAAAAAAGTGTTATGGAGTACGGACCAGAGAAAATTAACAAAGTACGGTCTCTAATCTCCCAATTGGTCTTGCCCTTGTGTAAAATGCCTTTTGAACAATATATACGACGATGGCTAAATTCACAGAAACCTCAGAAGTACTCGAGGTTGAACTCGCCGACCATCGCGCCCCGGCCGACGTCGAAGTCAAAATGCGGCATGCTCTGCTCTTGCAGCCCGTGGCAGGGCAGCACGTACTTGAGCTCCAGAGCCTCCCCCTCGCCGCCGTAGCTGACGAAAGGTTCGACCTTGCTCTCGGAGGCCCAATGCAGCGTCTCACCGGCCTCGAGCACATTGTTCACCTCGGGCGCGCCCACGGCGCAGTTCCAGTTGCTACTGTTGCTGGAGCTCTCGCCGTAGCCCAGGTTCTCCGACACGTCCAGCACGCTGCTGTAGTCCACGAACCCGGCCGCGTCCTTGCCGCCGAGGTGGCCGTACAATGCCATGCTCGCCGCGTCGAAGCCGCCGCCGAAGCCGTCGGTCATCAGGAAAGGGTCTAACACCTGCTGCTGCTTCAGCGCGAAACCGTCGGCGGCGACGGCCGCCGGTGGCTTCTGGTCTTGCGACGTCGGGACCAATGCCGCCGCCGCCGCGGCGGAGATGGGCTTGTGGGTGCTGGGGTCGATGCCGCGCTGCCGCAGCCTCTTCTTGAGGCAGCTGTTCCAGAAGTTCTTGATCTCGTTGTCCGTCCGGCCTGGCAAGTGCGACGCAATCTGCGACCACCTGCGTTGAATTCGTTTCGTTAATCAGGCCACCTATCGGTAATTAATCGACTTCACACTGCTAAATTCTCGAAGGCATTGCAGCAGTACCTGTTCCCGAGGATTTCATGCAGGCCGACGATGGCATCCTCCTCCTGCTGAGAGAAGCTGCCCCGCTTCAGGTCGGGGCGCAGGTAGTTGATCCACCGCAGCCGGCAGCTCTTGCCGCACCTCTGCAGACCTGTGGCACGCATCCAGCACAAGCAATGGCCAACGACGGTGAGAGCAGGTCACACATGCAACGGAAGAGCAGAGTAGGATCGAGCTAGTGGGCCAGTGTGTGCACATGCCTGCGAGCTTGGGCACAGAGCTCCAGCACCCGACGCCGTAACGGATGATGTGATTGTAGAGCTTCTCGTCTTCCTCGGGAGACCACAGCCCCTTGCGCAGCTTCTGCTGGACGCCGCCGGTGCACGCGTGCCGTCCCATTAGCTCGTCCGACAAGCGCGCGCGGCCGGCTGAACGAACAAACGGCCTCGCTACCGGCTAGCTACCTCGTCAGTGTGTCTGCGTGATAGTTGGTTCGTTGCCTGTGTATCTATCGCTCTGACGGGGCCGGCCGGGGTATATATGGCCTATGGGGAAGCGTGCCAAGAACTGCACACGTACGGGGAGGGGAGGAGGACGGGGAGACGACGCAGCAATCAAGTGCGTTTTAAGCAAGCCATGGAGTGTTTGTGTGTATGTGTGGGTGAGAGAGAGTGTGTGTGTTGACGTGCTTGCGGTGCAATGGATTGGAGCTTAAGCAAGATACCTCCGGAGCAGCGCTCATTTGAGCTGAATAAACCTGATTTATAGCTGAATTTTTATTGTAATTGGTTTATTTTATACTATAGCTGATGATGCCTTATTTAACATAATTATTTTTTTAAAAATAAAATAGAAAAAACATGTTAACCCATCATGTATAATACAAATAAATATGAGAAAAAAGAAAAGGTAAAAAAACTCAAAAACCCAAAAGGCAAAAAGATGAAATTTAAAAATAATAAAAAATAAACTAGAAATCAGAAATTTAAATCAAAATGAGCGGGAGTACCGCGTGGCCGCGAGGAAGAGAAGCCTACTCCTAGTGTAACAACAGAGAGGGGCGGAGAGAGAGCGACAGGGGCATGGGAAAGAAGGGCCACCGCTACAGAATGGAAAAGACAAGGAAAAGCTAGGTTAATTGGAGATATGACTAAGATTTTTCCCATTAACACATGGTTATGGAACACAGTACACCATTAAATTCCCTCGGCGTCCCCTGCGAACACTACACGAGCTAGAAAAACGCAGCATTTTACTCGTTTAAAATATCGATCGTCACTAACCCGGCAGACACCGTGAGGCTAGCCTGTGCGGTTAAATCGACCGTAAATGACATTAAGGTGTTCCGACTACCTTACTGTTTAAGTTTCTAACCGTGACTTTTAATTTATAAGTTAAAATTATAACTGTTAGCTTTTTTAAGAAAAAAATAAAAATAAAAATGTTATATCACTATAAATAATACAAAGAAATAAAGACAAAAAAACTAAAACCAAAATAAGTTAAAATTAAAAACCAACGTGTTTTAAATGTCTTCTGATTTAAATAAGCTAAAAGTTAAAAAAACCCAGAAATTAAAGTCACAGTGAGTATCGGCTAAGCTATGTTGCTACATATGCTACTAGGATGTGCCGAACAATGTGTTGGGATACGGGTGGGCTACACTAGCACAGATTAAAATTTTTCTACCATGTAAACCAGGAAGTCATGCGAGTAAGAGATCATGGATCATTACCACTAGACGCGCAGTGCAGCGAAAATAGGGTTGAAGCAGCCGATTCAACGAAGAGCGTGTCGGTGAAGCGGTGAAGCGGTAGTAGTCGAACGTCCTCCGTCCAAACGTCTTCTCCTCATGATCGTCCAATCAGCGCCGTAGTCACAGCAGCACCTCTACCGAAGTCCACACTTCCAGGGATGGAGCACCATGCGTCGATGTGCTAGCACCAGTATGCACGGCAGGGGATATGAGATGTGGCGGCTAGGGTTTCGACGGGTGTGTTTTCGGAATGTCTCCCTCAGCCCCCGCACCTCTCCTTATATAGCCTCCAATAGGATCTATATCCGATACAAGTAGAGATCGAATCCCACTCGAAAACTATCATACATCCCCTTATCGTTCTAGCTCATTAAGTGTGTGAACTTGTAGGTTCATGTGTATTTGGCTATGGGCCAAAAACTCCTTTCTGACCCATAAGTCAGTAGCGGTCCCTAGCAGAACATAACGGCTCCCAAACACAGATAAAGATCATATCGGACGAATCTATATAGTGTTTATGTAACGATCCCTTTGCCTCATAATACTAGATCGAACTTAAGGCGAGAAACGTGCCATCCTATGATAGCTCGAGCTTTCACTCAAACCTGTAGTAGATTACTCACTTGTGATTGACTCCAAACCACATTCGGCATGGCTATGCATTTTCTTAATCCAACCACATCGAGAGGTCCAGAGATATCTCTCCTGTTATATAGGAGGGGTAAATTTCATCTTGATCACTCATACTCCTTCGCATGTTTCATAGCAAACCCGAAAGCTACCTTTATTACCACCCAGTTACGAAGTAGTGTTTGATAACCCCTAAGCAAACTATTACACATGTAGGAAACAATGACAATATCAGATTTAAGGATCCTACATACACTATGTATGAGACCAACTGATGATACTTAAGAATATAACAATTCTCGCAGTGTCTCATGATGGGCCAATCTAACATCATGTTCTCTAACATGTGTCCACGTTATTGATTTGATATCTCATATCCATGGTCTGTGAAATATGATCATTAATCAATACATGTGCTGATCTATAAAATCATAATCGTCCCAAATAATGATATAAGATCAGGGATAATTTAGAATAATATCAAAACATGAATAAAGAGTTTCACGAACAAGTCACGTACTTGTTGATCAATACGAAAGATATTTATTGAAGAGACAAAATAATATTTTATTTAAACGCTCATAAATATAGAAGTGAAATAATTATCTTTATGATTACATCTAAGGTATATCACTAACACAATATAGATGGCGTTAGCTTCCTTAATTGCGCTTAGTGTACTCACTAATCGTACCAACCGTCCGTCTGCCATATCAACAGGCTTTGCCGACTGTAGCGTCGCGCACGCGGTTGTGAACAGCAGAACAGATAGATAAAGCGAGCCTTCTGGAAGTGGGAAAGTTGCGGCCGAGGTCGTATTCGTCCGTGTAAATACAGCATTAATTTTCTCAAATGGGGTTAACCGGATCACTGTCCCCAAGATCCTACTGCAGATAGCAGCCAACAGCTAGCATTGCAGTGTCGGCCCCGTGTCTCTCGACCAAAACACCTGCGCACTGTGTCAGTTTTCGTGTTGTACATAGAAACTACCTGCCTAAAGCGTGACAACGGTTTAGCGTATAGAACTTATTGTATCATTGGTTACCGTCTATGCTTCTTACCTTTTTCTTAACAGATTAAGCTTTCAGATACATCGATCGGTGTATTAAACTTTAACTAAGTCAATCTCTCTAATATTTGATTGATGGTATTTTTTAAATATTTAGATTGATCATGTTAAAATGATGAGCCTAAACATAAGCCCCACTCTTCTCTCCTCTCTGGCTCATCGTCGGGGATTTAGGGCGAGGGATGCAACAATAGTTAGATTTTCCCCCCTCTTTTAGGGATCTACTCCGTTCGGTCACCGTACTCCTCCTTGTGGGAGATTGTCTTCCTTGGCCACGGCAAGTCTCATGCCCCCTCCCTAGTTTAGTTGTCCCCTTGTGGCTTTTGGCGTTAGTTGTCGGCTTGGTGTTTATCATCTCATATCTCCCAAATCTGGAGATTCAACATATTGATCACTAACAACTTCCTTACATTTTAGCCTAAAATCCACCCATGCTAAGGCCTATCTAAGAGCTTCTCGGTGTCCTCGAGCCTCCTCAACAGTCATCTTCAACCCGATGGTGCCATCTCCTGAAACTACCTTACTCATAGACTTGTTCTGTGGAAGAGGTAGACAGTGGCTTCGGTGATTCGGTGTGCTCGTTAACCATTGGGGCAAGCTATTTGTATTTGAATTTACATTAAAATGAAAAACCTTAGGCATGTTGCAATAAAATATGTATATTGCTTTATTGAATTCGAATATGAATAGTCCGAATAAAACAACACTTCGGATGGTAAAAGTCCTCACCATCTTCATATCCATATTTTTTATGCAAATTCAAATACAAATAGGACGGAATATGTTAATCGGATGGTAAAAATATGTACCGTATACATATCCTGACGAATACCTAATCGAATAATATGGATAATTCATATCCATTTTCCATGCGAAGAAGGATGCATCCAATGGCTCAATTCGTTGGTATCCCCCTATGTATAGTTTCGGGAACAGGAGAAAAGCAACAAAACCAATTTTGTTAAAACCAAAACGAGGAAAGAGGACATTGTCCGCAGGTAAATGGACTTGGCCCCTTGATGATTTATCAGGCCGGCGATCTTCACAAATTAAAGCACACTACCAAACTTACCGTGTACAATATGTGGTCCATTTTTTTTAGTTTTTCAGTTAACTTTTGGCTTTAGTTTCTTTCAGCGATCTATTTATTACTAAAAATCG
Source organism: Dendrocalamus latiflorus (assembly GCA_017311315.1). Taxonomy (NCBI): domain Eukaryota; kingdom Viridiplantae; phylum Streptophyta; class Magnoliopsida; order Poales; family Poaceae; genus Dendrocalamus; species Dendrocalamus latiflorus. The sequence continues at coordinate 22,038,677 of CM029647.1, read as the reverse complement.
ATGACAGGTGTTTTAGAGTCGCTAAGGAAAAAAAAGAAAAGGCTAGATATTCTCACAAAAAAAGCAAAATGTGCGCCCTTAATCAAATGGGTCCTAATTAAGCAAAACTATAGCAGCCGTCAGATGTTACTGCTTAAAGATATATTTATAGGGATCATAATCCTTATCGAGATGTTATTACTTAAATATATATTTCTTCTTAATTTAGAAGGGAGAATAATCCTTATTAAGAAACAAATCTTAGAACGAGAACACAGTTTTAATCAAGTGGGTCCTAATTAAGCAATACTATAGCAGCCGTCAGATGTTATTGCTTAAAGATATATTTCTTCCTAACTTAGATAGCGGTCCTAGGGCCCACCTGTCATGTTCCTTGACCGTCCCTATTGATTCTAAGTTGGTGATTTGCTAACATTGTGAGGTTTTGCCTAGGGTTAGGTTTTGGGAGGTGGGTGACCGTGGCTGACTATGCCGACCGCCGGTGAACCGTCGCCGTACGCCGGGGGATCTCCAGCCAGATCTGGCCAATCTGATGCTTTCCCCTCGCCGAGCTTTGCCGCCCGAACCGTCCTCTCCTCGCCGCTCGGCTCCGCCCCTGCGCCAGACCGTCAGTGGTAGCGCGCCGCCGCCGCCTCCATGGCTCCATCTACGGTCTTCTTGATGTATGTGGTGTTTTTTGGATTTGTATGTATGTGAATGTGAAAGTGAAACTATCAGTATTGGTTTGTACAATACGTGTATATGGCAGTTTATGTTATTTTCATTGTTGGCTCGCGAGGCCTCGCGAGCTGGCTCGAGCCGCATCACGAGCCGAGCCGAGCCCACAAAAAAGCTTGATATCCTAACCAAGCCGAGCCGAACCGAGCCTCCATTTCACCGAGCTTTCACGAGCCGAGCCGAGAGCTCGTTGCCACCCCTAGTCAAAATCCACAACACTTGCACATCTTTCTTTAGATTACTACGGAGGACTATGCACCACGCACGTGCTCCAGCGAGACCTCGCACACACCACGCACACACACACGTATGTTTTACTAAATCAGACATGTACCTATCATGTCTTATGCAAAGGAAAAAAATGCCAAATTTGAAATTAGATACTCGCTCTATTCAGGTTTATAAGATATATTTTCTATTAGCATATAGACCAAGGAGATAGTAAAAATAGCTAGATTACCCCTAATCATTGTCTCTAAGCAGTACATTAATGCATGCATGTAGAGAAAATAAAAGAAAATTACCAATTTGATTTTAATGTGAACTCCAAATAAAAACCACTACATAGCTAAAATTTAGAATAGAAATTAGATGAAAATTAGCAGTTGGATTTGTAACTACCTAAAACTAAAATTCCAAATTAAATAAAAATAAATTTGAGATTAAAGAAAGAGTCCATATCAAATACTATAAGAAATAACTTAAATTCAAAATAAAAATTAGTAGCTAGATTTATAAATGAATTCCAACATAGAACTAAAAAACAAAGTGTACAAGAACTGCAATCCAAAAATATACAAATTTAGAATAAAATTCAAAGAAAATTAGCATTTGTGTTTTAATTCTGGACTAATTAAAAAATAGAAATTTTGGTTTTATTTAGAATAAAAATTACAAAAATATTCTAATTTGAGAAAAAATAAGATAAGATAACAAATTTGATTTGTATATATAAATTAGGAATCAAAATCCATTATATAAAAAATCGATGACATGTAGTTTACAATCGCTAAGAAAACATAATTGCTAAAAAGTCTCACAAAAACTAAAACATTATGATCATTTGTTTGGTGGACCTCCACAGGATAGAGGGGTTGAGAGTGAGATCATTAACGGGTGTTCACTTGGCTATACCGATGTAAGATGTATGATGTGCGTTATGAGCGTGCAGAATAGACAAGCATTGCAATAATAAAAAAGATGATGATATAAATAAAAAATGTAATGTAGTGCTATAATTGCTGTTTGATATGCAAGTATTTCCATAAAAAAAGTATCTAGGGAAGAAAGTATTGGTCACATGTGACAAGTATTGAGGAACAAAATAAGTATTTTCTCTCTTTATAATATATAATATTAAAATATCACAAATGAAATTATGTAATAATCTATTTTTTAAAAAGCAAAATTACGTATATATATTTAAATTATTTAAATATGTTTTAAAAATTATACTTATATAAATATATTGCCCACCTTATTAATTACTATAATTATTAAAATAATAAATTATAACTAAAAACTATAAGCCGCACACCGCAGCCCACACGAACCGAGGTATCTCTTCTTTGTCCGAAAAGTACATACGCGGAGCTGCAGAGGTAATTTAGTGTAACCTACGTACGTACGTACTAGTTCTAGAAATATGCAAAGGTGAAAAGTTACCGCTGAAAGGTGAAAATTACATAGAAATATGCAAAGGTGAAAGTTACCGCTGAAAGGTGAAAATTACATAACCCCTTCGGTCTCATCATAATCATATCAGCCGCACGAAAGCCGAAAGAGAAACCACAAAATCACCAGAGGGGCCTAGGCCGTCCTAGCCCAAATTACCGCAGAACAAACAACAGTACGCGTGCAAAACAAACAAACAGTGCTACTAGTAGAAATATGCAAAAAAAGAGAGTGTCTATACAACATGTAACTATTTTTTAAATAAAAATAGTCAGATTTTAAGCCGTTAGATGGAGATTCAACGTCTTAAATTATTTTTTTTTGGAGGAGGGCTTGTATGGGTGGATCCGTTAGATGGAGATTTAACACCCCAGATCAATCTGATTATTTTTATCCTCAAAAATAGTCACATGTTGTATAGACATTCCTTACATGTTGTATAGATATTCCTTACAAGGGAGTGTCGAGATACAGATGTTCAGTTCTGTATACGAGAAGGCTCGGTGGATTCCATCGTAGTACGTACGTACGTACGTGCTTGCGTGCGTGCGTGCCTTGAGAAGGCGATCAATTGTGCAAATCATTCAGCTTTCAGTACACTAAAAGCGAGGACCCTAAAGCCGCTCGCCGCAGCATGCAGGAGGATCGGACGATCCGCACGCCAGAAAGGAAAACAAATGCGCCAAAGCGTGCATGCATGATCGTGTTGTAGAGTTTTCTTTTCATATTGTAGACCTTAAGGGCCTGTTTGGAACAGAGGAATTTCACAGGAATTTTGTAGGAATTTTGCAGAAACTGTTCAATTCCCGTAGGAATCGAAAAAAATTCCCGCATTTCAAACATGGCCTAAGTGCGCGAAACTGAAAGAACTTCACATGCAGAGCGACGCATTTCTTAACGAAGGAAGACAATACATTACTGGTTTGCGTTCTTGGCTTCTTGCAGCGAATGCATTGTCGCGAATGCAATCTACTTATTTAAGCGCATCTGTACCGATTATTAGTACCCCTGGTTAGTGTAACTTGAAGGCTAGTGTCAAATGATGGCAGCTAGTATGGTATAGCACAGAGAGTAATGATACAGCTAGGGATGTTTTAGTTCATGATTTATGTCTTTTTTTCGAATAAATAGATTGGATGATTTATCTGCTGTCGTTTCGAAATGATTTATTAATTTATTAACATTCAGTTTGTTTACACAAAAAACACCCACGTTAAAATAAAAAACGATAAACCATAACTATAAACCATAAGCCACCCCTAAAAGTAACCCACTGTCCATCTGGGCAAGGGAAGCTAACGTGCGTCGGAGAAAGCATGCAGGGTTAGCGTAGCGCGGAGACCACCCAGCGAGCGCGCACGGCCGTGTGCGTTTGGTGACCTATCAGGGTCGCGCTTAGCTTCCAACCTGCTACTAGACCGTAATTCAGTTGGGGGTCTAGGCCCAACGGTTGCGCACTTGTGCTCTTCTGCTGCAGCTGCACGCATAAACGTGCACCGTTGTTAACTCCGCAGTAGGCAGGGGCGCACGTACCCCACCTATCTATGTGATTCATATATGCTTGTCTCGCCTTCAAGGGAGGTGTTCCGGAGGAATGAGATAAAATGGTAGACTCCTGAGATTTATGGATGATAAACCTGCATGAGTGAAACTCCAGACATGTGGTGTAACACACTTGCTAAATTGGGATGATCTACATGTACCATTTGGAAACGATGCTTCGTCTCCAATCCTTCTGCCCAAGTCGCCAGGGTTGGCAGTTTTTCCCTTTCAATCGAGCTGCAGCACATGTTAAAGACAAGCTGGCCTTTTTCACCCACAAGATTAAAAAGAGCTCAGGGAAAAAGGGGGGACAGTAACGTAAATGTTGACAACTTAATTTCATCGTCTCCCCTCTTTTCCCCCGCTTTGTACCCTGTTTATTTCTTCAAGGAAACTCCAATTTGGGTACCGGCGGACGACTGCTACGACGTCCAGTATTCTATACTGGTAGCTGACGTTGATTATTTCAGGCTTCAGACAGGTGGATAGACGAAGGAAGAACACCGAGCTAGTACATAGCATCAACAAGTTGTTACCGCTGCAGCTCCCACAACGCCGTAGTCGTAGTGGTGTACGTGCTAGTACGCAGGATGCATGAGCGACATGTAAAAAGAATCGATCGCCACAAGTGCATGTCTCTATCGTGGGCAAAAAGATCCGGCAGGATTCACCTACCTGAGGCTTGATCTTGACATGCCTCCTCTAAAAAGGAAAGTAAAAGAGCGAAGGGGAGAGCGAAAAAAGGGGAAGGGAGCACGGAGGGGCGCATCGTGGTGGCTCCTCTTTGAAGCTATGCGAGCCCAAGGCCAGCTAAATGGCTGCGTTACACATCACATTACACACGTACGGCACGGCCACATGTTTCTAGTTTATTCATCGCAACGTCGCTGGCTGGACAGCCACATGTTACCAGTCCATTCATCGCGACGTCGCTGGCTGCCTCGCTCTGGCCTCGCTTGGTCGGAGTTTCAGGTGGTGATCGGTTCGGCTGAAAGCTTATGGCTGAAAACACTGTAGCTGACAGAGGCTTATTTATCATAATTAAATTTTAAAAAATTTAAAAATAGAAAAAACATATTAGCCCATCACGTATAATGTAAACAAATACGAGGAAAAAAAGAACCCGTAAAAAAACTCAAAAAAGCCAAAAGTTCAGAAAAAGACGAAATTTATGAATAGTGCAAAAATAAACTGAAGCCAGAAACTGAAGCCATATTGATCAGGGCCTCAAGTTTTCAGTGGCTTCCAAATTCGTGGGTTTATTCATCGATGATACCAAGTCTCTCTCTCATAAAGATTTTGAGGTTCGGTTCTCTCTTTGGTGGAATGGTGGTCCAAATTGGGGAAAAGAGTTTTTTTTTCCTCTGGGAGCAAGAGTTTAAAAAGGAGTAGATTACAGTAAGTAAGAAGAAATCGAAGTCAGCAACATATGCAGATGTTGTTCGTTCTTCGCTCTGATATCAATCTCGTTCTCTGGCTGGAGCAAGGATCTACTCGTTTCAGCTTCAACTTTTGGCTTATTTTATAATATTCATAAATTTCGTCTTTTTCTAAATTTTGTGCTTTTTTTAGCTTTTTTCCGGTTCTTTTTTCCGTATTCGGTTGCGTTGTCCGTGATGAGCTAGCATATTTTTTCTATTTTCAATTTTTTTAAATTTAATTACGTCAAATAAGTCACCTTTAGGTACAATGAAATTTCAGTCGCTAAAGTGCAATTTCAACCATAAATCATAGTTTTTCAGCCCAATCGAGCGAGGCCTTGAGCCCTTGACCTCTTGGTACGAAGATTCAAGGTTCAGTTCCAGTCAAAATGGCTTTTCATAGGTTGAAAGAATCTTCGGGTGTTCGTGACGGCGAATCCAGAAAATCAGTTCTTGATCGTCTAAAATTTCCACGAGTTTCTATGTTTGATCGGTTAGGAGATTCTAGTCACGCATCTCGCCTGCAACGTGTGCCAGGTGGGCATTATCAAAAATCTTCAAAACTAGCAGTGTGGTCAGTGTATTTGTATTCTTAGATTTATTTTAAAGTTTTTAGTATCAAATGATATAACTTAGATGTTTAACAATATATTTATGTATCTTGTAGGTTATTTAGGATTTTAATACATCATAAGCATTGAAAATAATAATAATAATTTGAAAAAACAACTTAAAAATGTAATTGAAGCAAGAGTTTGATGGATTGATGTTCTTAAACAAATAAACACTCTCCATATACATAGATCATGTAACTGCATACCCCTATCCTCCATTAGTTACTCTTTTCCAAAATATATGCATACGCATGTATCTCTATTTAATCTAAAAGCAATGTGTTAATTATTTGTGTGGCAATCTTATTAGTTCACATGGTAGTAGAGTATATTGCTCATGCATACATCGATACATCATGGCACGATCTACCTTGAACTTATAATCCCTCACATGTCAGCTGTCCTTAACCGTGTGTCTTTTATCTCTTCTTGCCATTACAACTTTTCTGCTTCAACCTCCAACAACACGACCAATTCTTGATCGATCCCTCTTAACCATTCCAATACAATCTCTTAGCTACTTTTCATTCTAATACAATACTCCACCATATAGTTATCTTTTACTTCTTTCAATTATTGCTTAATGCTGATCATTACAACATCAAACATGCATACACGTGCAACTATTACTGATCCCTACTGGGGACAACCGTCATGCTTTCTCGAGTGACCCTAAGCCTACTCCATATGGATGTGCCATCTGTACTTTGATATATTTGCTCATCTGCTTTTGTACATCTATGCTTCTACTTGTATAGATGTATACATGTATATACACACGCATGATGTTATACGTTCTCGATGTCTGTCCTCTCTCATGTCGATCACTCCACTTCTTCAACATTAGTCACCTCAACTCTATGGCTTCCTCACTAACTGCGGTGATCCCGCATCTTCACTGATGTCGATATATCTTGTTTTATCGTTGTCTAGTGATATGAAGAATCTTCTCACCATCATAAGTGATGTCATGCCCCTTACCAACGATGGCACGCTCCTAACTACTTGGTGATCTCATATCATTATAGCTCATCTTCAATACAAAACTTCATCTCCTCTAGTAAAGTTTTCCTATTATCGATCTTTATTTGGACATTGATTTCTTTAACAATGCTGATACTCACCACTTGTTATCATGGCCCTTGGCTCCTTTGACTTCAGTTTTTCTCTTTAACGACTTTGGCACGTAGCATAGCATTATCTTTGTCGAACGGCTAAGGTGGGTAGCATGATATTATCCTCATCTCCTCTGTCATCGCCTCGGTTCTTCCCTTTTCGGTAGATCAATGTCTTTTTATTAGACAAATCAACAACATTATACTCTTTTGTGGTCTCCTTCAAACACTATTCATGCTATCCTTATTATAATTTTTATTTTTACTGAAAATTTTAGTTGTTTTTATTGGAGTTCGTATACAAATCAAATTGCTCATTTTGTTTAATTTATAATAAATTTTAGCTATTTAGGGATTTTACTTTCTAATTGTATGGAAATCAAATTACAAATTTTATTCTGTTTTCAGTAAAAATTTCAATTATTTTGTCAAAATTTGTATACAAATCCAATTGCTATTTCTTGTTTAATTTTTATTAGGAATTATAGTCATTTAGAGATTTCACTTTTGAATTCATATCAAAATCAAATTGCAAATTTTATTATATTTTTATTCTGAATTTCAATTAATTTTTGTTGGAATTCATGTACAAATTCAATTGCTAATATTTGTTTAATTTCTATTCTAAATTATATTTATTTAGGGATTTTACTTAGAATTTAATATGAAAACCAAATTGCTAATTTTATATAATGTATTCTGAATTTTAGTTATTTAAGTATTTTATTTTGGAATAGTATGGAAATCAAATTGAAAATTTTCTTTTGTTTTCTATTTCAAATTTCAATTTTATTGGATGGAATTCATACACAAATCCAATTGCTATTTTTAAAAACATTTTTATTGCGATTTATGTTTATTTAGATATTTGAATTTATAATTTGGATCATAATAAAATTGCTTATTTCTTGGGGGCCATAATTCTCAACATAATTCTAGCAGGGCAATAATGGATGGTGCTCAGAATTTGAATGGGCCAAATCGTTCCTATTTGTAATGGCTTCTAAAATATGTTTTTCTATAATAAATGGCTTTTATATATTATCTAATTTTCAAACAGAGTGTCTTTGAAAATGGTGTCTACTAGTTAATTGTAGTACATACGTGAATGCCTTCATTTATGTCAGGCGAAATCGTATACGAGTGTATCTCGCTCTATAGGTTTCGTTATAAGCTGTTACGATTCATAAGCCAAAAGCCAATATGAATGACCCCGAAGCTTTCAAGGTGGTTACTCAGGCTCTCAGAGGCTCTGTGTTCGGTGCCATAATTTTGGGCATTCCAAATCGTTTTGCCGTAATAGAATCATACATTTTGTCTGCCGTAAATAAGGGCACATGGCCAATTTTTGCAAACGGTTTTGTTAAACATCATTCGGATGTTTTCTTTCTAACTATCATCCAGATTTAAAACTGTTGGATTAGAGATCCAATAGCTATGAATTCTCCCCCTCCTCTTTGAATTCTACCCCTTCCCCTTAAAAAAATACCCCCCTTAAAAAACAAAGACCTTTTGATCTCTAATCAAATGGTCACAAATTTGGATAATAGTTATAAAGAAAACATACGGGTTATACCTTTTGCAAAAATAAATGCCTTAACAGTGGTTTCATTCCACAATCTGTTTTTACTCCAAGTGTAAATGATAAAGATTGGCCGACAAAATCTTTTCTTACCTAGTTTTTACCAAAAAATTATGATCAACGAAGAGTCAACTGGCAGTTTTATGTGAGATTTGCGGATTTCAGGTGGCAATTCTTGGGTTGCCTTTTCCGGTGAACCCAGTAACTACAGTTCCTTGGGTCGATTCGACTTCCTCTTAACTCATCGGCCTCACCTGAGATTCCTCATTCCCCACGTCGCTCTTCTCCGCAGCCGGTGGTTTGCCAAACCTTGGTCCCTTGCGCGGCCATGGCAAACTACGTCTTGGATCCTAATCCCTTCATGCCAACAGGATACCAGCTACCTCCCCAAAACATCCCCGATAGCAGCGTTGCAGAGTAGTCTTCAGAGGGCCCATTCCCCGCAGGAATGAGGACTTGGCAATTGTGACAATAGAGCCAATGCAAGAAGGTCCGGTCCTGTTCCATAATATACAAGCAATTCTCAGAGAGTTCATTGAGGTTCGACAGCGAATGCGGGTAAGAGACATCCAACCATGTCCCTCTGGTCAAGCTTACATCCAGTTGGGTAGTGCTTACAGCAGAGATGCACTAGTTAATCGGAGCCCTTTTGTGTTTGATGATGTCACATTGTCACTATCTCCTTTATTAAGCGTAATGAGGCCAACAATGTTTGTACAGTCCATTTTAATAAGAAGGTTTGGTTGATGCTCTTAGGATTTCCCCTGGATTGTTGGAATATAACTTGTATTAGGGATGCTGTGAGAAGCTTTGGTACTCTTATGGTTTGGGACCTGGATGGTAGCTACAAAGCTAGGGTGATTTTCAAAGTGCTAATCACAGAGTTGGAGCATGTTCCTTTTAGCGTACAAGTTTCTGTAGGGCAGTTTATTCGTGCTCAATCATGGCCAGTCCCTTGCTTTATTATTGATCATCATCTCCCAGGGGACCCGCCAGCAGATGAAGAGCCACCACAGGAAAATGGTGGGAATCCTCACCCTTTGCCACTAGTGCCATTTCTCCATGGGGTGCAGAGTAATGGTGGCAATGTTCATGGGGGAGGAGGGGCCCAAGATGCTGCACATGACTGGTAACCCTGGCCTGAAAACAACGAACACAACTAGGCAAAAAATTTCCTCTCCTACCTGCACCACCAGCACAGCAAAACTTTCCAAGCCCAATGCCTATCTCTGGAGAGGCTTTTATTGAGCTTAATGACTTTCAGCATGCTAATGAAGAACATGATTTCAACTGGCCAGATGAACTTGCTCCCCTGGGCCAACCAGGCAACATGGAGGTGGAACCCAATCCCCAAAGCAGTATCACTCTTTCACTGCATGTTAGTGATACTCACTCTGAGGATAATGCAGTTTCTGTTGGTTCAATTCAGGGTCCACAACAGGTTAACCACATTATTCCAGATCTAAATCAACCAATTGAGGCTCCTATGCAGGAAGATGTAGTGGTTGAGGCGGCTAATGTTAACTTGCTGCTGCAGGTTGGAATGGTACATGTTTACCCTGAAATTGATCCAGCACTGGCACAATTTGGCATGAGTTTGTCTAAGACACTGTTACCATCAAAGCATGATAGTTCCTACCCTCTCTTTGGAACAAGTATTTTGCTCCTAAGGAAGACTTAGCTAATCAGAGTGTGATTAATGTACCTGCCAACTGGTCAGATTTCATCACAACTCTGCTATTGTCACCTGAGAAATTTGATTGGACAAAGAGTTTCCTTCAGACTCAAGCCTGGGATATCATTAAAAGTATGGGTGATCATGGGTCAGACATTAGAGGGTTTATAATCCCAGACAAATGTCCCTATCAGAAAGTTGGCACACCCAAGGCCAAGAAACTCAAGGAAGCTTTTGAGGGAGAATACCAGCTTTCTTCAGTTAAGCACAAGCAGATTTTCTTCACACCTCAGGCTAAAAACAGTTCAAAACTCTTAGGTGCTAATGACAAGGAGGCTTCTTCCAGCAGTTCAGCTCTCAAGGAGAAGAAAAGAACTGTCAATCCTCCCTTGGTGGTTACTGAACTTAGAAGGAGCAAGAGACTTCATGATCGAGATGGCGAATTCAAGAGAAATACTTGTAAGAAGAATTGCACTACTTGCCTTCCTCCTCCAGTGTCTTCAAAAGTGATTAGAAGCTTAAGCGCTTCTTTCTGCACAGTGTCCTCTAGAAAGGTTACCGATGAGAATCTCAATGCCAAGAAGAACAAGAAGAATGACAAGTCCAATAAAAACAAGAAGGAAGATGGCAACTAGGAGGTCTCGAACAACAGCTCCTAGAAGAAATGTTTTTTTGTTATTTACAGGCCATTTAAAGACTCTTTTGTTTATTGGCCTATATGGCACCCATTTTGTGGACAATAAGTTACTATTCTCCAAGTTTGCATGCTTCTGGTATCTTGGATATGGTTGATGCCTGGTCCTTTTCCAGGTTTTTTACTGTCTAGTCCTTTTCTAGACTGTTCTGATCTTGGCTTTTATTTGTCTGGCTCTGTCTAGATAATCTATTTAGTAGTGGAACTAGATTCTGGTGCAGTGGAAAATCTATCTCCAATTTTCTTCATGAATAATAACAGGAAGTGGAAAGTGCTCTGTTGGAATGTAAGAGGCATGAATTCTGAAGGCAAATGGAATGCCATCAGAAATAAAATCACAGAAAGTGGATGTGATGTGCTTTGCTTGCAAGAAACTAAGAGAACATAGTTTGATCATGCTTACATCAGGAAATTTAGTGCTCCCAGGCTTAATAAGTTTGCATTCCAGTCAGGAGGCTTGCTAGTTCTTTAGGCAGATTCAGCGTTTACTGGGAAGATTCTATTTGAGAACAGGTTCTCTTTATCTCTAGAGGTTTATTTCTATCAGAAGAAGCTCTAATGAAATTGAAGTCCCCCAAAACTAGCCAGTCCACCTCAGGAGGCATGTGGGTTTCTCTAAACCAGGAAATAAATTCAGGCTTTGCATCTGGTTGGTAAGGACCATATATATTTGTAAGGATCCAACAGTCCCCGCATGAACTGAGGAAAGAAAGATGTTTTTATGCTTTTCTCAATAGTGATTTGCATAATTTTTAAAACATAATGAATGGTGAATAGATGTTACTTAGCTCTTCATTTGTGTTGAAATTAGTGTTATTCTTGTTAGAGAGAAAAGAATAGAAACACTGCTCGATTGCGACATCAATGATATGTTCATTTTCAATGAGGCCCTTGGTAAGTTGGGATTAGTTGAACTTCCCTTGAAAGGAAGATCTTTCACATGAAGTAACAAGCAGCAAACTCCTCTCCTGGAACGCTTAGATTGGTTTTTCACCTCGAACTCTTGGACCATATCTTATCCCAGCACAATGGTTACACCTTTGGTTATGGACACTTTTGATCATGTTCCCTGTCTGGTTGAAATTGGCATTGCCATTCCAAAGGCAAATCTTTTCAGATTTGAGAATTATTGGTTGGAGCATAAGGATTTCTTAATAGTGGTTCAACATGCTTGGAATCTACCTTCAGTACAAGGTGACAGTACGAAGAAACTTACATCCAAGTTCAAAAATCTTCGAAGAGTGCTTAAATTCTGGTTTTAGACTCTCTCAAAGTTAACCACGATTGCAAATACAAAGTGATTAATTTCATGGACATCATTGAGGAACATAGGAGCTTAACAGTTTAGGAATATAATTTTAGGCAAATTTTACAAGAACACCTCTCTGACTTACTGAAGAGTCAGCGCACTTACTGGAGGCAAAGGGGAACAATTAAATGGGTTAAATTTGGTAATGAGAACACATTTTTTTCATGCAAATGACACCATCAAGTATAGGAAAAATCACATTCAGATGATCAAAAATCAGTTTGGTGAAGGAAAAAAATGAGCATTTTGAATAAGCTAATTTATTATGAAAGCTACTACCCAATGCTATCTCGTTGGACCCAATCCAACAGAATAGCCTCCGGCCACTCCCCCTCTCCTCCCTCTCATCATCGATGCTCTCTCTGCCTCCAGCATACCAACAATTCTGCCAATTGAACCGGTTTATCCAGCAGTTCACACTTACTGATGACAATGATGTTTGGAGATACATTTGGTCATCTGGTAATTTCTCTTCGGCTAAAGCTTGCAGGATTCTAATTGGGCATCAACAAACTCACAATAGTTACAAATGGTTGTGAAAGAGTTCTTGCCAACAAAAGCACAGGGTCTTTTTCTAGCTTTTACTAAAGGATACACTCAACACTAATAATAATTTGAGAAGGAAAAATAGGATCCTGCAGACTTACAGTTGTAAAATGTGTCAACGAAGTGTTCAGGAAACCTTGATGCATCTTTTCTTCGGTTGCCGTTTTGCACAAGCATGCCGGGACCAAATCTGTCCAAGTAGACTAAGGGGAGATTCATTACTGGATTCTCTAGAAAATATCAAGGCCTCAATCAATTACCAAATTTTCATGGAAATAATCATTCTTGTTTGCTGGAGCATCTGAATCATGAGAAACAACAAAATCTTCGAGCATATCAATCCATCTCTTCAAAGCTGGAAGGAAAAGTTCGAGTTTGCCATGGTTATCCACATGGCAAAGAAAAAAAAACTTCCCTTCAATTAAAGAGTGGCTAGATAGAAACCTTTAACCTTTATGTATACTAGTTAGAGACCCGTGCGTTACAACGAAGTCATAAAAATAGTGAGGCGAAACTTAATGCTTAACCAATTTCATACATCAAACATTGTTTCTTTTATTAATATATATTATAGTCGGACTTCCTTGGTCCAACTGTTTTTTCTTCAAAAGAGAGAGAGGTTGGTGCGATGCTACACTACAATGACCACTACGAGTTAGAGGCCGTTGTCAGCACGAAAGATGGCGTGATGTGCTCTTGCCTTGCATGAGTAACTTGCATGATAGAGCTGTTCGCTAGCTACAATGGAAAGCGCCCGCTCAAGCCATGCAAACCAAACTGTGCATTAATTAATTCCCACCACCTAATTTACCTCCTTTTTCCATTAGGAAGCCAAGCTAGTACACTGCTAGTACTATTCCTTTCTCTTCTCTTTCGTGCTCTCACGGCACGCCGATAACTTGATAAGGGTGGTGATCGGTTCGGCTGAAAGCCTTATGGCTTATGGCTGAAAACACTGCAGCTGACTGAAAAAAGCACTGTAACTGACAGATGCTTATTTATCATAATTAAATTTAAAAAAAATTTAAAAATAGAAAAAACATATTAGCCCATCACGTATAATGTAAACAAATACGAGGAAAAAAAGAACCGGTAAAAAAACTCAAAAAAAGTCAAAAGTTCAGAAAAAGATGAAATTTATGAATAGTGCAAAAATAAGCTGAAGTCAGAAGCTGAAGCCATATTGATCAGGGCAAGGTATGAGCAAAGTGGAAGCTAGGCAGCTAATACTACTAGCTAGCTACTAGCAACAAGCTACAGCCTACAGCCATGGAGGTTAGGAAGCTGAACCAAGCAACATAATAACTAACCGGTAGTACTGTCCGGTTTTGCCATGAGACATGCATGCTTGAAGTTCAGCAAGTTTTGGTGCCACTAGTATTATTTCGGCGTGAGGAGTGGCCGTACGTGCAGTTTGTTGGATTTTCCTTTTCTTCAGAGGAAGTTTGTCAGATTCATTTGTTCTCTTTTCCTTGGATTCAACAACCGTTCGATTAGGATTTAGTGGTGGCCAAATGGCTGTGCCTAATAGATTGGCCTATAGTTTGTTACTGTAGATACGACTCACATGATACAAAGCCGTGGGCTATGCTTGGGCGGCCACCTCGGCCCACCGTGCTAGCACGGCACGGTGCGGACCATATGGCACGCATAGCCCATGGGGCTCCATTATGCATGGTAGCTGACCGTTAGGCATGGCTCATTTGGCACGACAATGATCGGTTTTTTCAAAAATTATAGCTATTTTGTGGTCGTTGTGAGTTTAAAATTATAAAAAACTTAACTTTTTTTTCTATAAATAGGCAGCATAGCCCCCTCATCAACCCACACCCAAACCAACATTCTCCTATCCTCACTCTTTTGTGAAAATTCTAAAGCTCTTTATGGTAATATGGCAAAATTTGGAACAGTTTTGCCAAAATTCTAAAAATTTGAAATCTGTTGTGCAGTCAAGTAAAAAGGTAAGGATACTAATTTTCATGTCCTTGTATTGTTTTTATTCCTCTTTATTGTGATATAAAATAGGTAATAGTTTAATTTGGTATTTGTATTTTGCAGTTTTTCGCATTTCAAAATGTATTCATGGAACATTTTGACAAATTTGTTGCGAGTGAGTATGGAATTAATCTTAAAGATCTTACATCGTTAGGGGTGGCTCCGCCTCCACCTCAAATGGCCGAGGCCGCCGCCGCCAAGCAGACTGTGGATATACCATCGTCAAGCTCTACCAGTGTCTTTACGTCAGCAAGTACTGGAGCAAAGAGGTCCAGACCCAGCACGGCAGGCGTGTGGGAAGATTTCAGCAAGGTCATGAAGCAATTCCCGTTCGAAGATCAAGTAAGAGTTGTTGTTTGTAAAATATGTCATCATGAATTATTTGTAAAGTCTACAGGTGGAACGAGGCACTTGCACAGATATGCCCAAAGATGTAAAGAAAAATAAGGGATCGCCATTAGGCAGACATAGCTAATGTACAACCCGACGGTGCAGTACATAAATGGGATTATAATCCCAGGTAGCTCAAGAATCTTTAGCCCATTTAATTGCTTCGCAAGATCTTTCTTTAAACTTTGGTAGGTCAGATGCATTCCAAAAGTATATTATAATTGTTCATAATCCTAGATTTACTCATGTTTCTAGACAAACAACCACTAGAGATTTAGTTAAATACTATAATAATAGTCATTAAACAATTAAAGAACTCTTTGGAACCTGTACATTTTTTGTGGCCTTAACCTTAGACATAGTAAAATGTATCTAGTTAGTAGGATGACCGTACATGTGTTTCTGTGCTTAATAACAAACTGCGTACAGCACGCACGGTGAAGTCGAAATACTGTAGTAGTAAAATGTCCTGCCATTATTTGATCGTTCGGAGCTGGAGTTTCTCACTCACCAAGAAGCACTCTGATGTAGCTTTTGCTACTTGTAGCATATCGAATTTCCGGTCGCTTGTGGAATCACTGCATAATAACTGGAGTTGCCTTGAATCTTGATTAGCTTGAGGTAGCCCTACAAACGGCTTAAAAGTCATTATTTTTAGCTTTTACTGTAGGTTTTAGTAGTAATTATACTATAGCGGATGTTAGCTTTTTTAGTCTAAAATAAAAAAAATAAAGCAATAAAACAATACCACTGTATCTTTTAGGACAATATAAAATAATAAAGAGGAAAAACAAAAACAATAAAAAGTCAAAAAACAAAAAAAAACGAAATTAAGAAGCTGATGTGTTCCAAGTGACCTAATTGACCCAGCCAGTCCTTCTAGCTGTTATCATCCAGCTGAGCATTAGCAACAGAAATGTGCAGCACAAGAGAAAATGCAATATGGCTGCACACTACATCTGCCCTGCGGCTTCATGCCCACTCCAATGAGCTTGTGCCTCTGGTTTGTACTTTCTTGATTTCACCTTTTTTGTTTTTTGTTTCTATCTTTTTCCTCTTATTTTTTAATATTATTCATGATGATATAATTTTTTATTTTTTAAAAAACTGTTCTGCCGGCCGACATGCGTGTCAGATATCAGCCACCATGTACGTTCCCAGCAGCTCTGCACCTCTGTCATCTTCCCCTTATAGTGTTCCTCCCTTTTTCCAAACGACATGACATTTTTTTGTGCCTGTGATCAAAAGACGCCACCCTGAAATCCAAGCCTCCGTCATGTCAACTGGAGGCAGTATTACCTCAGTGAAAAAGGGAACCTAACCACCGTAAAATATCCTGTTAGCCATCTTTTTTACTATACACCAGCAATATTATAAAATTGTAAGGTATCAAAGTATGATCTGAATTCTCCATCATGTATATGTCTAGAGGTGGCAATGGGTACCCGAAACCCGAGTACCCGATGGGTTTTACCCGATAAAGAGGTGGGTATGGATAGATATCTTCACCCGCGGGTATATTGATGGGCAAAAATCTCTACCCATCGGGTAGAGCGGGTGCGGGTACGGCTATATAATACCCGTACCCGCATACCCGTGGGTAAAATATACCCGTATGCTCATGGGCTCATGGGCCATGGCCCATATACTGTGGACTGCCGAGTGCCGAACTGCCGACTCTCAAAGCCCTAGCGCGTCCCATTCCTGCGGCGGCATACCGCATTTCCCCTTTTGGCCTCGTCCCCATTTCCACTCCAGACGCCATTGACGACCACCTCCGCCTCCTCCCCTCCCTTAAATCCCTCCTCTCCCCGGCTCCCTCCCATCCCATTCCCATCCACGCCTCATTCCGTGCAATCCAGCCCAGCAAATCCACAATCCACGCGAAGGATTTCCAAGAAACCATCCGGGAATCCAACAACTGGCAGCCAAGAATTGCAGCTGAGAGTCCCAGGGATCTAAGAATTTTAGCGGAGGGCGCGAGAGACGAACCCAGGAGCCGAAGAGCTGCAGAGTCAAGAAATTCCTTGGGATTAGGGAGCAGCCGGGGCAGCCAAGATGGTGAGGCTGCCGTACACGACGGCGCTGACGACGCTCTTCAGCTACGGGCTGCTCTTCGCGTTCGGCCAGCTCAGGGATTTCTTCCGCAAGCTCATCGATTGGTTCAAGGCCAAGAACGTCAAGGTGGGCCGGCGAATTGCCTCTCTTTCCGGTCAGATCCGGGAGGTTTTCTTCTAATTTTGGTTGGTTTACTGATATGCCGTTTGGGATTGACGCAGGGGTGCGCCGATCTGCCTGGGGCTCGAGGATTTCTACATGCGCCGCCTTTACTTGCGGATCCAGGTAATGATTCTAGATGCTTTTGTTAGGAAATTTTGTGCGTTTCGATGGTAAACTTTGTGCTTCTATGTCAGCGCATTGCGCGTTTTATTTGCTTCATGCCTAGATATATCTTTGAAATTTTTCAGTATTTTGATGATTTTTTTGTGTGATTTGGGAGGGATTTGTGATGATTATATGCTCAATGGTCTACCGGGTATGGGTTACCCGTCGGGTATAAATACCCGCGCGGGTGCGGGTACGGGTAAGTTTCTATACCCGTGTGCGGGTACGGGTATCGTCGCGGGTAGAATTATATCTGTCGGGTGCGGGTATGGGATGGGTATACCCAGCGGGTATGTACCCGTTGCCATCCCTATATATGTCAGATACTGTGTCAGACATAGCACCGAGCCCCGAGTAGTGTATACACCAAGTCGTATCAGATGTGACAACGGCTAGCTCATCTAAATCTTATTCGATTTCTTTCTCTGTTTAGAACTCTTATTACTAGACTATATATGTATCCCTCTAGTTTATAGGAAGAAAAAATGTCTCATTATAATCTCTCCTTATATAGTGAATTTCGTCTTTGTACGTCCTTGATTTTTGTCCACAAAGTTTTCACGTTAAATCTATATTTTTCGTTCTCTTGATTATTTATTTTTGCGGTAGGTTTTATAACACAGGTCGTAAAATCTTGCATGCCATTGCCACCAGCTTCTCAAGGAAGATTTGTTCGTGGAATCCTCCTCCGATGTTGACCTCTGCAAAGGAACCTTCCTGTCCTGTTCCCAAAAGCATGAATTTTTCTGCCTCTTTTTTTAAGAGAAAAATCACTAAAATGTACATTCCCTGTTTCAGTACAAAGCAAACAGCTCAGGTGACAGTGCATCCAACAGCTCTAATACATGACAGATCTCAGTACAGGAATAATTGTCAGATTAAACATCACTAGCATTGGTTCATTACGTCGACGTACAGTACAAGGATACATCAGCAACTAACCTAAAAGGCACTGCAAGTTAAGAAGAAAAAAAACAGCACTTAGGTCTTGCTTAAAATTAACACCTGCCAAAAGTATAAACTGCATCCAACTGGCCACTAGTACTTCGGCGAATTCGGAATTCCCCACGCTGTAGGCATGTAAAACGACGTGCTTGTCGCCTTGTCTCCAATCCACTAATTCCTGTGCTAGCTAGACTTGCTAGCTATAGCTCCCAGTACCGTCTCTCCATCATTCTTCACACCAAAAACTGATAGGACGGAGGACGAATCGTTCGTCCTCTCGCAAGTCGCGGCGCTGGCCGCAGGATTCAAAGACTTTCCTTTGCTGCTTGAGCGCGACGCCTGAACTGTACTCGTTTGACGCCCGCGCCATGATCGAGCGACGGAGCGATCGAGAGAGCTGGCCGAAGCCTATTCCTCGTGCGTGCATGCGCATCCTTACGTACGCATGCAATAATTTACGACTTCCGGCCGGGCTCGATCGATCCGGCGTCCGCGCGATATATCAGGAGCGAGCTAGCGTCGACGACGTACGTTGCTTTCTGTGGTGCAATCATCACTATCCTATAGCTAACTTGATGAGCCGATCGTCCTGATCTGTCCTCGGCCGGCCGGGCCGGTTGCTTTCGTGCAGTCGTGCGTCGTGCGATATTCCACCTAAGGTAAGATAGCTCGGGGGACGTCAATCGCCAAGGGTGTCCACTCGACTGACGCGACGACGATATATGTTAGTAATTCGATTGCCTTTTTGACGTGTCGCGGCGCAGGCCCTGCACGGCGCACTCACGAGGTTGACCGCCGGGCCGGGGAGGGGAGGGGTGTGTCGGCACGAGACGTATGGGAGCCAGCCTATCGCGCGCGCGAGCGCATATTCCAGCGCGTTTGCGTTGCAGCTTGCACCGATCGAGCCGCCGGCCGCCGCCGGCAGCATCGGCAACGCAGATCACAGGCGGGTGTTCTGGTACGTGTGGTTTTAGAGCAAGTCCAATAATAGAGCCAAGTGTTTGGCTATAAGTCAAGTTATAAGAGCCAAGTTATACAATAATTTGTCTTCTATTTGTCTACAAAAGGATTTTTTATTATTATGTGGTATCATGTCTCACATTCTCTTTCCTATTCCTCCTCACATACATTTATTATCTGAGCCCACCACTGCATAGGCTCTCGTGCCCAGCTTGTTGCTTGCATGAGAGCCAAGCTCTCATCTCTCTCCTCTCTTCTCTCCTCCACATCAGCAAAAATGCTGACTAGCTTGGCTATAAGGGCATCTCCAATGGTTCTAGCTAGCAACTAATTATAAGACTTCCACATCATTTATATAGTACATACTAAAGCTAGCATTCTAAAGAACTATCTATATTAAGGATAGCTATTTGATGCTTACATGCACACACAGAATTTATAGAGGCTGCCTCGTTTGGCGTTATAGACTAGTGCTTAAGGAAGAGCTGGCTCGATTTTTTTTGCATACTCTCTTTCCTCCACATAGGATATATGTTGATGTGTACATGCATATAGCTCGCTGACTCAGACCATTGGAGATGCCCTAAGACCATTATTGGACTTGCTCTTAGAGGATTCCGCCCATTCGATCGCGCGCGCGCCGACAGATCCCCTCACGGCCTCAATTATTGTTTGCCGCGCGCTGACCGGTACGATGCGCGTCTATTGGCCCAGTTGATATTTATGATCACTCAAAATCGTTTACGACCGTGTAGTTTGTGGTTACGATCATGTTGTCTGTGGTTTCAACCACTCCTCTGTTGTGCACGTACTCGTAACCGAGTTACGACCACTCCGGTTTACGACTGCGTCTTCCCGATTTGCTTGTACTCATAACCTTATTACGATCAGCATATCCTCATAACGACCACGCCTTCCAGGTAGTACTCATAACGACCATGCCTTCAAACTCGTTACGACCATGCTCAACTTCAACCACGAACTCCTCCGCTCGTAAACTTTGAACGCTTCCCAAGTACTCGGTATTAGATACTTCGAGTACGAATACTTCTGATACGCAGCTCCTGTGCTCCTCTTGTCTTCGAGTATAGCGGTGATAACACGAAAACAAGCCAAGAACACAAGTCGATATTCCGGGGCACAAAAGCACTCCGCTTTTCTATATTCTCTCTTTCCCCTCAACTTCCAATCACAACCAATCGCTCTCTCGTTGGTTTTGTTCTTTTCTTCTCGACTTGCTACTTTACAAGCCTATCTCCCTCTACTTATATACTTAGTACATTGACTAAGATATGGAGACATCTAAGACACAGAGACCAACTCGTCTCATACAACCACATGGACTCGTACACGTATACGGACTCGACTCGTCTAAGAAACAAAGAAACAAGATTATTTTCAACAATCACCCCATTAATCTTGTTTCATCATTTTAACCACGCCGATCTTCTCTTTTATCTTCTGCTTCTTCCTTTTTACCTGCACTCTTGTGCGTCGTTCCATCCTTGGCCGTCACGGCCCTACCATGTGCGCTTGCTCCATCCTGAGCCTTGCACAATCCGATGCTTGCCGTGTCTCGCACCTGGACCAAACTCGTCAACCTTTGCACACTTGCCTGGGTTGGGGCACCTGCTTGATCACTTTCTACTGCACTTCCACACCTAGTACTCTCGTTGACTTCTTGCTCCTGATCTCTGGCTGCCACTTTGTTCCCTTCATCTTCCACTACTGTCGTGCTGGCAACCATGCTTGCCTGCTCTTCCTCCACAGGCGCCATGGGTCACATCTTCCCTTCGAGCGTGAGACTACAGCATGCTCATGAGACCGAAAATTTTCCTTGCTCAAAAATTTTCTTTTGTTGTCTCCCGTAGCGATGCACTAGCTTTTTTCCTTCAGTGGGACCCGCTGGTCCTAGTGATGTATACCGACACCACTGTTGGTTTCGATCACGCAACCTCCGACCACTCCATGCCCCAGAACCTTCGACCGCACCACTCGGAGCTTTCTACCATTAGCACTCGAACGCCTCTGACTACGCACTCGAACTCGAAGTTCGACCATACGCTTCTGACTTTGCACTCAAAAGCTTCCGGTTACTTGAAACTCCTCTGGTACTTGTATCTTCTCTGGACACCTATGACAGCTTGGGACGTCTCCTGCGCCTTGCATGGTCGAAACCTTCTGAGCGTCTGCGCACCCCTGCGCATCTGACCTGCTCTCCATGCACACCCCCTGTGCATGGAATCCACGGTGTTGACCTGAGCCGCTGGCTTTCGTGCTTAGCGCAGTTATCCCTAAGACTTGTCATGCTAACTACCCTCTTGAGCTTGCTCTTTGCTACCGCCTAGCTCCTCAAGACCGCTCTTCAGACAAGCCAATTTATAAGTTTTAAAAAAAATCTTGTACAATCGGTTCGAAGATCTTTTCACTTTCATCAACAATTATTGTTCTTTGCATAGGCATGCAAGAACTCATCATGTATCACCACCTTGCATCTTTTTTCTGTCATCTGCCCAAGACTGAGTATATTGTTGCACATTCTAATATAAAAAAATTTCAGATTATTTGATCCATATTGATGCAATGCGGCTAGATGAAGAAGACTGGCGCCTACTAAAATAAGGGGGAGTAAATAATGAAGACTAAAAAAACGACACCAATTTCTGATCATCGTTCTTGCATTACAACAACATCGATCCTTTGCCCTTTATCTCAATCGTGGAGCCATCGCCAAACTTAACTTTGCCCAAAATCTTCTCATCAAGCTCATGGAACATGGAGCGATCATCCGTCATGTGATTACAGGCTCCATTGTCCAGGTACCACCAATCAGTGTGATCGTTGTTGCCTTCCTCCGTGCGTAGTTTAGGAACTATATTCTTCTTGTTCAAGATCATCATGCCCGGTGTCTCTTCGACACATAAGGAAAGAAGTAGTGCCGCCTCATCGTCCTTCTCCACTTTGGTGAGGTTTACCTCCTCGTTCTTCTTGCTTCGGCAATCCGAAATGTAGTGATCGTACTTATCGCAGTTAAAACACTTTATGTGGCAACACTCCAACGCATAGAGCCCACATTGCTTGTGGAAAAGAAAAAAAAAATCACAACTTATTAGTGTGAAGGACTCTCCACCCATTAGATTAGTCTTTTAGGGGAGAAGGGCCAATACCACTTATAAAGTTGTTACTTGAGGGGCTTGCTTGCGGGTAGCCCATATGGTTAGATGCGCAGGGTGCGCAACCCATTTAAGACTTGGGGACCAGGGAGTAAAAACCCGATTGGATTTGACGGGGTGCTAGGGTCTGGATCTAACAGTGGTATTAAAGCCCAGGCTCCTAACATTTCCTTGGGCCTCAAAAGTGCACAAGCAATATGTGACGGGAGAATGTTGGTAATAGTCCCACATTGCTTGTGGAAAAGAAAAAAATCACAATTTATAAGTGCGAGGAGTCTCTACCCATTGGACTAATATTTTGAGGAAGAATGTCCAATACCACTTATAAGGTTATTGATTGAAGGGTTTGTTTACGGGTAGCCTATGGGCTTAGATGTACGAGATGCATAGCCTATTTAAGACCTAAGAACCAAAGAGTAAAAACCCAGTTAAATCTAATGGGATGCCAAAGTCCGAATCTAACAGCGTCTCCACCCGAGAGCTAGGCCCGCTAGCAGTAGCCCGCGCGCGCATCGGTCGGCTTTACTCACTTTGGCCACCTTTGTCAAACGCAGATAGATATGTCATATGTCCCCTCCAAAAGGCCGGAGTGGCCGGTCGGCCGGGAAGTCGAAAGGCGCTGGAAATCGCGGCCTCCATCGTGCGCGCGTACGTTCTCGTCAGCTGTAACCAACGCTACCTCGACGACGTCGATGCCTTGTTCCATCCATCCATCGATGGAAAATGCCATCAGTTTCGAGGCACCGCACCGCAGCTAAGCAGGGCACGTTACTTTATGTGCGCGCGGCCGGGAGGAGATCGATCGATCGAGATAAGCACAAACTGAATGTACCCAAACCTACGCGACACCGAACAATCACCCACGCCCGAGTCTCCATATGTAATTTTTTTCCTCAAAAACCTTGGAGAGTTACGTTTCATTCATTAAGAATAAGATTAGACCGGGTACAAGAATCACGACTCCAAAACGCTAATAAAACAAATGATTATGGTTAACACACCTTGACGGTAAGGAGGCTATTACTACCGAAGGACTAACACCGGCCAATACGCACGCGGAAAGATGAAGAGGGGTAGGGTCAGGTGGCCCAAGGCAATACCTCCAAGGAGGGAACAGCGCCGAAGGTGTCGTCGTCGCCTGATCTGGCAAGAACCGAACTTGAGATTTTCACCCCGGCACAACATCGCCTGCGCCTGCGACCCCGATACCCCATTGAAATCCGGCGAACCCCAGCGCTCGCCGTCTTTCGTGTGCTCGCCCGCGCCGACGTCATCAACCACCCACGCCAGATCCGCCGAAGCCAGATCCGTGGCCGTTGGCATGGCGGCGCCCGTGCCGGCCAACGCTGTTTAGCTCACACGTGCCGACGCCTACATCGCCTGCAGCCAAACGCCGACATCAGCCACTGCCATCTTGCTCGCACATGCTGAATCCTGCCCCACTCGAGCCGTTGCCTCTACGCTATGGCCGCTCGTGCGCGAAGAAGAAGAGTTTGCGCGCTCGTAGGGTGAGGCGACAGCGGTGACGGTGAAGTGGGAGTTGGCGATGTATAGACGTAGGAGGAGGAGATCATAGATCCAGCCCAGAGACGACCAGATTTGGCCGCCTCCACCTCCCTCTGCCTTAGAACCAACTACTGGCCTGGCTAGATCCACTAGGAAGCGGGCAGATCCGATCTACGCTGGCAGCTCAAGCAGCTGCGAGATGACGACGTGCAGAGGAGGGCAGTAGGAAGAAGAAGGCCCTACCAAACACTGGCCTAGAGACGGCCAAATCCGGCCACCTCCAGCTCCCCTTGCGTCACCTCCACCCGCCGGGTCTCCGATCCTATCCAGATCTGCCTTGGAGATGGGCAGATCTGGCCCAAGTCGCCCGCTCGAATGGCTGTGGGAGGTTTTGTCGGCGGCCTCCGGCTCCCCCATGTCACCTCCTACCATCGGCTTCACGACGCCACTCCAATCTCGGCCAGATCCGCCGAGGAGACGGGCATATTTGGCCTACACTGCCAGCACAAGCGGCTGCGGGAGGCTCCACCGCTGCCGCGGCTTGCTGGTGACGACAGCGAGGGGGAAACGCGGCGATGAGGGGGCTCTTCTTTTGCCTGTTTTATACACACACACACACACACACACACACACACACACACTATGGTGCCCGGGCACCAAATCTCCCTGCCTTTAGATTGCTTTTAGATGCGTGCAAATACAATGATATATAATATCAGGATGGAAAGTCTTAATCATAGATGGAAAGTCTCAATCATGTAGCCTGAGCACCATGGTGCCCCTATTATTTAAACTATATATATATATATATATATATATATATATATATATATATATATATATATATATATATATATATATATATATATATATATATATATATATATATATATATATAACGGAGGGTATGTACGTGTAGTATATGAGTATTTAAGACCATTTAGGTGGTATGAACCATTTTTCAGAGGTGGTATGTATATTTTTTGGACATACTCCTTTTTATGTGCGTATATGAAGGTATTTACAAAATACGCTAAAAACTATGAACTCCTTTACAAGTTTTTCGTGTGATTCGCATTGGAGTATCTTATAATTAGTGTACAAATATATCTAAAGTGATAAAAGAGTATTTTAAGTTTGTTTAGGTGGTATATTAGAGGTGGGTGTAATTACACCCGGGTGTAAAAGGTATTTTTCATATATATATATATATATATATATATATATATATATATATATATATATATATATATATATATATATATATATATATATATATATATATATATATATATATATATATATATATATATATATATATATATATGAAAAGATTCTCGGCCTCGGATGGGATACGGATCAAGGAAAAGTACCTAGATCACGTATAGCCCTAATTAATCGCCCCATAATCGCATTGGTTCGCAGATCGTAATCGAGGCCAGTGAGGATGGCTGACTTCAATGTCACGTTAAGTGCGATTTGGAAAGATCCTGTCCTCGATCCGATGGGCGATGGAGCTGGATCAGATTTTTTGACCCCTCGTGTGTTAGCGTCCATCTCGTCGTGGTCTGCATCAGCCAATCAGCGCTAAAAAGCAGAGATGCTTCTTCTAGAATTCTTTTTCTGCGGCACAGCTTAATTGCAGCGGTGGTAAAACTGATAGCTGACCTTTTATAGTTGCATTATGTATCATTTGAAGTGCTCCTTTTTTTTCTTTTGTAATAACATTGTACAATGACAGTATATGTCCAATCGATCTACTGTATGCATGCTTATAGTGACCCGACATGTCCATAACTGATATTAACAGCGGGCCAAAATATTGCCATAGTTTTCTTGATACTATTCCAATCTTGATATCGTTTTCTTGATCAGATAGTAGTATAACGTAGTAATTAAGTAGGCTACAAATTTTTTTTGGAAAGAATAAGTAGGCTACAAATATAGTTGGGAGTAGTAATTAAAACATATAGTATTTCTGGATGACGCTCAATTGTTTCATTCTGGTGGTGGTGATCAGGGCAAAAGAATGGAGATGAGGACACCGGCTAAGGGTCTGTTCTTTTTTGCTGCGGCTTATGACTTTTAGGTGTAGCTTGTGGTTTTTAGGCTATTTGTATGAGAAATTACAGAATAACAAAAACTCACATGCGGTTTTTGCCGATATAAATGGAGTCAGTAAAGTATGTACTACAATTAACTAGTAGATCCTATCTTAAAAATATACTCCGTTTAAAAGCTAGTTATTATAGACAAGCCGAAAGCAGTTTTTAGAAGCTGAAAAGAACAGGATCTAAGTTGGCCATGCCTATGTCCACAGTGCACTAGCCCACCTTGAGAATTGCTGCTTGTAAGTTGTATTTGTGGACCATATCTTAATGCCGTGGCCTCACGGGCGGATGGACCAGTGTATTCATGACAACTTCGTGTTTCACAGCCTTGGATCGGAATCTGCGGGGGTTTTCTTTCGGACGGACCAGGGACGTTTTGGGCCAAATCGGCTGCGGTAATGGCTGAGCTGCCTGTAATTTCTTAACGTTCGGCCTATGGGCCTTCCGGACGTAACACACATGAACGTCCGGGCCATGAAGTGATGATACACAAATAATTCAAGGTCCAGCCCAATCAACAACAATATGGATCAAGTGGATTACCCGTAATGACCTGGGCTGCCTGTAATGTTTGAAAATCTCTGCTACTTCAAAAAAAAAAATCAGTTAGTGACGGTGCGTTCTTCCCATGCCTCTTCGCTATTGTTCAATCTAACCACGAAGGATTTGAATCATCCCTTCCTACTCGTGCAGCGAGCCCCACAATGCAGCATGTTCCCTTCAACCGCACGACCCCATGTTCACTTCCTTCACCACCCCTTCTCCTCCCTAGTCCTGCACGCCATTCCCCACCCTAGGCACTGAACGCCATCTCCTCCGTGCTGCTTTCTCTTGCTCCTCTGCGCTCGATGAGACCCTCTCCTCACCGCCCGCCACCTTCTGATAGCGGCTCACTTGCCCATCGCTTGTCACAGAGCAACAACTACTCCAATTCAGTCCTTGAAGGAGGAACAAACTTCTCTGAGATTCTAGATATACCACGCCAGCCACGTTAGGGCTCCACATCTGCCATGCCAAGTATGCAAATTAGCCTGGAGAGATGTCCATCTCGCTGCACCTTGTGATCTTGGTGCCAACCGTGCACTGCCACGGCAGAAGGTGCAACCTGCCAGGAATGGGGGCTCTCCTGTTGTAACAGCCCAGGTTTTTATAAAAAAGATAGTAGTGAAAAAATTTAAAATAAAAAATAAGTGTTTGGTTACCTGAGTTTTAATTTTGTTTCGCCCGGATTTTCTACTTTTAAAAAGGCTAGATTTTAAAAAGTAATTTAAGTAAAAACCAAAAAAAATATTAAAGAAAGAATATTTTGAATTCCTGTAAAAAAATCCTAATTCAAATTAACTACTTGGATTTATTTGGCTTTTATCTGGATTTTCTGTGATTCTCTATAGTGTAAAATCTAATTTTAAAATAAATTTAAAAGTATTTTTAGTATAAAAATATTATACAAATTAAGTTAAAAATATTTTACATAAGTCCAAATGGTTTCAGGAATTTTTATGAATTTGTTTGGAATTTTTGGGCTTTATTTGCTATTTTCCAAGCTTTTATTGAATTCCCTGGCATTTCTGAAATTGCAACAAGATTTAAATTTCCCTCCCTTCCTTTCGGGCCAACACGTGTCTGGCCTGAATTTCTTCCCATGTGCCACACGTCACCATCTGCTCGCGTCGCACCTCCTATCCTCTCTCTCCTCTGCCCAGGCCCACCTAGCAGCCCCCGGCCCGCCCTCTCTCCCCTTTCTCCCCATCCCGGCCCCACCTATCAGCGCCCCCCTTCTTCCTTCCCTCCTCCTTCCCCGCGCAAGTGCTGTCGGCTCTGCCATTTTCGCTGCCCCTACCGCCCTTCATTCTCCTCTGCAGCGGCCGATTTTCTTTCCTTTCTTCTCCCTTACTTCACGTGCTCGATTCCCACACCCAACTCCCCCATTTCCGCGCTTGCTTCCTCCCTCTCCCCCACGATTGCCGCTGCCCCACTTCATCTCTGGCGACAAATTAGCGTCGTCTGCCCCCTTCGCGCCCTATAAAACCCCCCGGGACTCGCCATTCCTCACTCCACCCCTCTCCCCCTTCCTATCCCTCTCTCAGGCACCGGAGCCCTCTCTCACTGCTCACAGCCTGCCTAGAGCTCCGGCCAGCTCTCCGCCGAGACATCGTCGGCGAAGAAAGACTCCCCAAGTCTCAGCATCGGTACCCTCACCTTCCCCACGCCCGAGAAAACCTCCTCCGCCTCTCCACCGAGCACGAGCGCCGCCCGAGGACCTACTTCGCGCGGTGACTCGTGCGACGCTGCCGCTTCTCTCTCAACGTCGGTCATACCCCTATGTCCCCTACCACTCGGACAGGCATTGACAAAGTCATGACCACGAGGTGGTCAAACGTCGATGAAGTTTCAACCCGAGGTGGTTGGACGAGTGTCAACAAAGTTATGACCACGAGGTGGTCGAGCGTCGATGAAGTCTCAACCCTGAGGAGGTCGAACAAGTGTTGATGAAGTCACAATCATGAGATGGTCGAGCGTCGATGAAGTCTTGACCCTGAGGCGGTTGGATGAGTGTCAACAAAGTTGCGACCATGAGGTGGTCAAGCGTCAACGGAGTCTGGACCACGAGGTGGTTGTAGAATGCCTCATGACTACGTCAATCATGACATAGTTGTGGGCATCAACAAAATCTTGACCATGAGGTGGTCGGATGAGTGTCGACGAAGTCATGACCACGAGGTGGTCGAGCGTCTATGAAGTCTCAAACCCGAGGCAGTTTGACGAGTGTCGATGAAGTCACAACCATGAGGTGGTCAAATGGGCGTTCATAGCCATTAGCATGGCGAACTCCCTGGTGGGATGTGTGAAGTGCGTAAGGCTCACCGGGGTTATCGCCAGTGCCGGGGACTCCCCATGGGATGCGCGAAGCGTGTGAATAACGTGCAGCCACACATGCTTTGCCCCGTGCTGCTATCTATACTTCGTAGAGTTTGCGTGGTGGCCGTGGAGTCCACTCGGCTATTTATATTCCGTAGAGTTCGTACGGAGGCCATGGACTCCCCGGCTATTTATACTCTGTAGAATTCATGTGGAGGCCGTGCACTCCATATGGATATTTACACTCTGTAGAGTTGCCTAAGATGGCTAAGTTTTCGACTCTTTATACTCCGCAGAGTACGCTGGGTGCGAGGCCACCGTGCAATTTATTTATACTCAGTAGAGCACGCCGGGGTGCGAGACCACCGTGTAATTTTTATACTCCAGAGTGGCCCAAGACACATGAGGTTCCCATCGCTTTATACTATACAAAGTACACCGGGGCCGAGGCCGCTGTGAGATTTGAGCACAAATTAGATCAAATTGCGACCTGACTGGAATGCTAAGGCCAACAAGTGTTAAACATCATGCATGCATACTATACAACCCATTTGAAGTTTCTCTACCTTCTTATGTTTATAGCGCTTTCCTTCCAGCCAGTCAAAATCTAGCAGATCTCTTTCATTGCGGCGACTCTTCCTCGTGCAGCTTCTTGTGTGGTCCCCATAGATGATGCCAACTATTGTGGTATGAGCACAACTGTGGGTAGAGGGTACCCCTTTCTCCCTTAGGGGATATGGAACTAAGGGAACTAAAACCAACTAACAGAGAGAGAGAGAGAGAGCTAGTGTAAAATGAGTGGATCTGGTCATCTCATACATCTCTTAGGAGTTTATATACATAAATGGGATAAGATAGGAAATTCTCATCCTACCCCTTAATAATTACAAAAGGTAAGGATACATTGCTACATTGCTTTATATACATATCCCTATACTATTTGGCATGTTGCAAGGACTAGTCATAGGGGCTGGGCCACCCCCACAACATTGCCCAAATGAGGATTTCATAGTTTGGAGCACAAGAATTTCACATGATACATTGCAAAAAAGAAGGATTGCATGTGAAAATCGTAGGCTTCAAGCCTTCAACTTTCTATTCTTAAAATGATGTTGCAACTTAGTGTTTATATCCACTTTCTGAAATAAGACTAGTCCATTTCGGCTTTTCAAATTTAGGACCTAGATAACTCCAATCCTTCATGCCAAACAAAGGATCAATCATAGAAAATGAAAAACGAGTGCTCAAATACCAACATACCTTATAATTTCCACCATATAATTGAGCACAATTCACATTCAAGAATGCTGGCACACAATAATGCACACAAGTAACACAACCATGCAAATTATAGTTGACAATAACCTTTGCTGTTCAGCTTGAAGTACATAGAATATGTTGTGCAATGTAACGCCCCCGTTTCCAGGGGCGCGTACGGACACGGCATTCCGCAACTATTCACGCATGAACAGTTATGGAACGTCGCGCAAGAGTATACCATTGCATGCTACAACCAAAGTCCAGCATATATTTCACATACGGATTAACATCCAGTTTTCCACAGTGGGGAGTGCAAGCCCAAAGTATATTTACATTACAAAAGACTTCCAGAATCCGCTTGAGCGTGGCGAAGACCTAAAGCCAAGGGTCCTCGTCGAAGAACAGCTCCGCGGGGGCTTCCTCGACAGGGAGACCTTCACCTTCGTCTTGATCCTCTAAAAGGGGGATTCAGCAAGCCGTGAGCTAACCAGCTCAGCAAATCGCAACGGAAACCCTAACTTACTACTTTGCAAGGATTATCAAAAGGAAGGGCAATATACTTGGTTTATTATCTTTGAGTGGATGCAATTTTATTTGCAAACATTTTGGAAATTCACCAGACAAAAACTACTCCTTATCATTAGGGGTTTTCATGAAGTGTTAATTATCCAACTAAACCAATTAAAACATTTGAAAATCCTACTTAAGCTTTGCATCTGGAATCACCCAAGTGACACAGCTCCGTTCACCGGGAGCACGGCGTATTCGAATACCATTTGATTGACTCTGCAGAGTTGCTCAACTTTATCCACACGCACCCTTAACCCTCATGACTGAGTTAAGGAACCAGGTCTTTTCGCTGCTCAACCCTTGATATACACTCCACCCGATAAGTGCGGCATCCACACAACCTCGGGTATCCGTTGGCCACCACGGAACGCCGGGCCCGAGTTGAGGGGACCTATCGTTGTCTTAGTCCGAATTCGCAATCCGCACCGACTCCCAATGCAGGGCTTCACTCAAGTTAAGCAGATACTAAACCAGGGTTGACGAATCAACACCTGTGGTTGAGCGGGTACTATGTCATTTGCTTGGCATAAGGGTCTAGTCCTTATATTTTCACGAGGTCCGCAACCTCAACCCCAGGGCAAAGCGGTGGGCGAAGACCATCTCGCGGTTTCCCACAACACTCCTACCCTACCTGTGCACGTCCGCACTGCCACCCTAGGGTACAGTGTCCCATACCACCTTACCCTAACTCCGGGTTTTACAAATCTACCGGCCCACGGCCACAGCCTTATTAGTGACAAGTTTTGCATGAGATAATAATAATAGCCTACATGTGAGATTACTACACATAAGGTAAATCTAGGGTTACAATGGCGGGGCTACGAATTAAACATGGCATTTAACAGTGGTAGGTCATATCTATATCGCATGTCATTCTAAACCATTTTATTTTACATAAACTAACATTTCACAACTAGCAATAATGAAACTAGTATATTACATAAATACATGGCATGGGAATTCAAGATGATCAAGGAGTTGCGACTTGTCGTTAATCTGGATGATCTCAGCTAGCTCGAACGAAGAGACACCTGGCTCCTGGGACTGCACCTGAACCTCCGGGATCTCCGACACTAGCGCAAACATATAAAACAATTAAATCCAGCTTGAGACTAATCAAGCGAGGAAAAATAAACTATTTTAAAAAGGAGTAAAATGCATAAATCCTCAAATTAGAATTTTAAGAATTTATTTGGGATGAACTTGTGGAAGTGGAGGTCAAAAATGGGTTCATGACATTATTTGGAGCAAAGTGGTGAAATTTGAGAATTTTTGGGATTTTCTGTGATTTTCTAGGATTTATTTGGTTTTTTCTGATTTCTGGAAATTGGAAAAGTCACTGGAAAATCGGTTTAAACAGTGACGGGCCGGCCCGAGCTACAGTGTGGCCCGGCCGGGAAAAATCTCCCGCGCGGCCCACAGCGCGCGCGCGCTCGCGGCGTGGAGAAGCAGGCCGAGGGAGACGGCCCACTCCCGCGCGCGCCCACGCGGCTCGGATGGACGACGCGCGTCCCGGTGGTGTGGCCAGAATGAGGCGGGGCGAAGCGGTATGGGAGGGATCGGACGGAGGCGGAGGGGTGCGATTATGAAGATCGGACGGCTGTGGCGAAACTTCATCCAATGGCTGACGTTAAACGGCAACGGGAGGAACGGGCGGATGAGATGGGGCCACGTCCCCCGTCTGCTACCTCCAGCCGTGTGCTCGCGACAGAGAGGCAAAGAGGCGGAGTTGTTGCATTCCGGCGACGGTGACGGCCTCCGGTGGCCGGAGAGGGTTCCGCCGGGTAGGTGATGGTGCGGAGGACCCATTTTGGGCACTAGGGGAGTGGGGTGATCAACGGGCAGTGCAGGAGGCCGAAGGGGGAGAATGTGGCTCTCCGGCGGTGAGGGTGGTCCTGGGGGTCGGTTGAGCCCAATTGGCGGTGGTTTCACGGTTAGTAGAGTATGGAGCTCACGCTGGCGGTGGAGGTGCGGACTGGAGGGCTTTAGAGCGATCTGGCCACGGTGAGGTGCTTCCGCCGGAGAAGAGCTACGGCGGCGAGGTTCCACGGGCAAATACCTAGCCAGCAAAGGTCACCACATTGATTAGGAGGTAGTAGAGATACTCCGGGCGAAAGCAATCGAGGAATAGAGGAAGGAAGAGAGAGAATCGATTTACAGGGTCGCCGACGCAGGGAGGGGCGGCGACGGCGGTGAGGGCGACGAGGGTCCAATCCACTGCTCGGGGAGATGCTTAGGGACAGTGGAAGACGAATGGGGGCGGTAGAGGCACTTGGGAAGCAAAGGGGAAGTGAGGGGCAGAGGTGGGGGTTTTATACCCCGAGTGGAGGGGGAGGAATCCGAGGGAGAGGGCAATGGCGGTGGCGCCGGGGTCAACAGGAGGACGAGGGGAGTTGCTAGAGCGTCTCCTCCGCGCGTGGGACAGCATCCGGCCACCTGAGCAGCAGTAATGGCGATGGACGGGGGAGGTGGTTGAGCTGCGGCAGGGGCAGCGGCGACTTGCGGAGGAAGAGGAACGAGGGAGAGGGGCTGGCAGGTGGGACCAAGCGACGGGGGAGGCGACAACGCATCGCGCGGGCGTTGCTGCCTTCAGACCGGAGGACGGCGGGGTGGCGCGGGCGGTCCAAACCCGCGGGCGGGGTGCGGGCGCAGAGGCGGTGCGGGAGCGGGCGCGGGCGCCAGCGCGTGCGCGAGGGAGAAGGCGGGAAGGGGGCGCGGCGTCAACGGGAGAGAGGGAGCGGGGAGGGCGCCGGGGAGCGGTAGAAAACGGAGAAGGGTAGGGCGCCAACGGGGAGGAGTGGTGTCCGGCCAAAAGAAGAAAGCGGCAGCGAGGGGAACTTTCCCAAAAGGGAAAGTTTCCAGAAATTCACCCAAAATTCAGCGAAAATCAAAGAAAATTTTGGAGTTGAAATTTTGGGGCTTTTCATGCAACAATTTTGAAGATACTTGAGTATCAGCTATCAAGTTCTGGTGAGGTCAAAGACACGCTCTTAAACTTTCAATGGGAATACATGTATTGAATTAATGCATAGGCGGCAATACTGATTTGGGAAGGTTATAGGATGGATTTTTTTTGTATATGATATGGTTAGTTGATGTTCGTATTTTGTAGATGATTATTTATTATCAGGAACTTGAATCACGCCTTACATTATGGAAAATTGAGATAATGTCATTAATTTTAACTAGAACAAAAGTATGGGTATGGGTTCACTAAATTGATTTATCATTATGCTTTTCTCTTTTTTCTATTTGCAGCGGTGGGTTTGCAAGGAATGGGATTACTAGGTACGCTATAGATATCAATACAATATAATATGTTAACATTGTTTTGAGTTTATTTATGATATTAATTATTTAAGATCCGTTGCAATATACAAGTATTCGGCTAGTCATAAAAAAAAGGGGGAAATAAGGAGGTTTGTTCCGGACGTAAAATTCAGGAACGTCCTGTGAAACTTCGGGACAGAGAGCCCACATGCAAAAGTCCACAAATACCACAGCGGCGCCGGCGCCGGCCCTCGTACACGACGGGACGGGACCTCGTCGGCGCAATTCCGAGAATGGATTGGGCTACATGTTTCCGGGCCCAGGATTTTGCACTCCGAAACTTCTCCAGCGGAAACGCCCGATACGAGCATAATTACATTCTTACATGGATTTATTGGATTGGGTCATCGGCTATCGTTTTCATCGTGTATTGGGCGGGCTCTGGCCCAATACAGATGTTACCACTGGCAGGTAGGGCCTTTGCCTTGGCGTAAAGACAGGCGTATCAACGTCTCACCAGGACTTCGATACTCGGTCCGTCTGCTGTCAGTTTTCAGATTGCCCGTGCAGTACAAGCAAAAGAGCGTAGCAAGTAGCGCACATCCACAATGCAACTATCCAAAAAAAAAAAACCCTCCGGCTCATCGGAATTTTACCGTCTACACACTCGTTCTAAGTGAGAGCGAATATATATAATTCGATCGATGATGATTCTTCTGTTAGAAAGGTTCGAACTGGTGTCGTGTCATGTGACAGAATTTTCTCAACCAAAATGAGAAAACGAACTGCTGGTAGTTGCCTAGCCACCGCATCTACGGAGACGTGCAACCTATACACGAGCTCTGGGGTCCTCAATGGCAACTTCATGAATCAGTTCTCGTGATGTATGCTACATAAGCTTCAGTAGCTTTCATTCAACAGAATGGGATCGATGATGAGGCATTGGCATCTGATGATCCCTCTCATCGTCCTTGACTGACACCACAAGATAGTTAGAAACAACAGATGATTAAGTTTTATCCTTTCTTTTCAAATGCCAATGTGATAATGCCGTTTTTAACTGCTACAATTATCACAGTGAGACAGCCTAGTTAGTTATACTGAAACCAATAACTAACAGGTTAATTCATACAATATCAAAGCATCATATGTACAAATTTGTAATCTGAAATAATGTTTAAGGAAACAATGTACTAGCACTACAATAAAGGAGTAGTTAATCAATCTCGGTTAAGTGAGGCAGGCATCTGCCCACCATAAACCGGACTGCTCTCCTTGCTTCCCACCTAAACAAAACCAAAGACAAGCCAGAGCCAGGCGGAAGCATGGCGGGAAGGAGACGGTTTGGCCAGCCGTTTTTTTTCCTTCGTTCACCTCCTCTACTCTTGGCGCCAAAGCAAAGCCGTTAGATTATTGGTCACCATCTCGAACGCAACTCGCCTCCTCCCTCCACCCATTTATCGATCCCTCGAGGCGCGAACCAACCATGCCAATGCCCCTCCTCCCCCGCGACGGACCATCACAATGCGGCCGCCTTGGTCGTCGGCGACGCTGGGAACAAGCCGCGGCGGCGGCTGGGTCTCCGCGTTCACGATGCGCGCGGTGGCGCGCATGTCGAGGGCGCGGTGGTTTATCTTCCTGAGGCGGGTGTACCAGTACCAGAACGGCCCGAGGTCCGACCTGGGCTCCAACCCCTTCAACTCGCCCGGCTGGCTCGCCCTCGAGCTCGGCATGATCGTCGCGCAGATGGTCGTCACCACCGCCGTCGTCGCCACCTCCCCCAAGGAGCGCCCCGCGTGGCCGCTCCGGCTCTGGGTCGCCGCGTACAACGTCGGCAACGTGCTCAGCCTCCCCCTCCTCTATTGGCGCCACCGGCACTCCTCGACGGCCGGCCGCGGCGACTCCCTCTCGGACGACCCTGAGACGCACGGCACCAATGACGCTCCAAGGTTCAAACGTAACATCGCCTTTTCTGGCAAAGCCGAAATTTTATACTGAAATCAAACGGGATCAAACGATACGTTTTTTTTTTCTTGATGAAAATCTTGTTGATTGCAGGAACAGCTCGTATCTGATGAACAAGGCGCGGGCGTTCCTGGAGCTGTTCTTCGCCATGTGGTTCGTGATGGGCAACGTGTGGGTGTTCGACGCGCGGCTGGGGTCGTTCCACCGCGCGCCGAGGCTGTACGCGCTCTGCATCGGCCTGCTCGCCTGGAACGCCGTCGTCTACTCGCTCCCCTTCCTCCTCTTCCTCCTGCTCTGCTGCTTCGTCCCGGTCGTCGGGTACGCGCTCGGGTACAACATGAACTCGGCCTCCGTCGGGCGGGGCGCCTCCGACGAGCAGCTGGGCGCGCTGCCGCGGTGGCGGTTCAAGGACCCCGACGTGCCGAGAGACCGCGAGAACGATGATCAAGTGAGTACATGCATGTTAATTTCGCGCATAGGGTGTTCCGGTGTTGCAGATTTTCAGGCACGTAATGATCAGGGTAGCAGCAACTAGCAAAGATAGTAGCATTTATGCGTCGTGGTGAGGTCCGAAAAAGGAGTACACAAAAAGGGATAAGCAGGAAATCACCAAACAAATGATTGGCAAACTCGACAATGGACCAGAATAGGATATCACAAAAAGTGATAAACGTGCGTCCGAAACTAGAACAGGGCTCCCTTTTTGGACGATACTAACTTCACTTTCTCGGATGGCGCCTAAAATAAGAATAGAAGCACCTGATCCTGCTATTAGTAACTATGCAAACATGAACTAATCCTAGTTAGTGGATTTTTGGTTTGTATCCTTCAGCTTTCAAACAATATTTTTTAAAACAGAGTCTACTAGTTGATTATAGTACACATTATACCGAACTTAGCTATACCGGTCAAAATCGCATACGACTATCTCCTTCTTCATAATATATCTCACGGATAGACTTAATTCAAAAGCTATAAACCAAAAGTCATAGAACACAACTCAAATAACTCACCCAATGACTATAAAAATAAAGGATCCCCTGTGAGCTGCATCAACTAATAGCATTTTCGTTGGTTCGATGGATGTGCTTAATTTGGCCCAACCACTGCAGGGGTGCTGCATATGCCTGGCGCATTACAAGGAGAGGGAGGATGTGAGGCAGCTGCCGTGCACACACATGTTCCACCTGGAATGCGTGGACAGGTGGCTCAGGATCATCTCCTCTTGCCCTCTCTGCAAGCAAGAGCTCAAGTAGTGCGTGACGTCTACTCGATCGACTCCTATCTGTACGGCGCCGTCGTCCGGTGATCGATCAGTAGAGCTTGCATTCCAAGCCAGGGATCGATCGGATCGGATGGCGCGACCTATACTGCGCGCGCGGTTCGACGCATGCCTCGCACCTCACGAAAACTCTCGCACCAACGATCTACTGACCTAGACGCTGACACGCGATTGATACACCTGCAGGTTGCACGCCTCAAGATAGGTCAGGCTCTTGATAGGTGGAAAATGTGTAAAAAAAAAAGGTAATTTTATGGTGCTTTTTTGGGCCCGGTTCCTATACAGCTTCACCTTAGCCAGTTGAACCAAGAGTTGTTTGGTTGTGATTGGACCTGACATCAGAATGATGGGTTTGGCACGATTTTGAGCTAGTCCAGACTTAGGCCGAGAGGCATAGAATTAAAGCCTGATGACCCAGGTTGGTTGGGCCAAACCTGTCCAGTTCAACAGAATAGCACGTGTTTGGTTGTTAGGCCATTTTAGGGCCTAAAATACTGGAATGCGCATGGGCTGATAGCAGCCAGGCTTGACAGAGACGGGCTTAATTTATTAGGTCAGTCCTGGACTGAGAATTAAATGTTGGCTCAAGGTTGCCATCAAGCAACCCACCCACCGGGTTCGATCCTTCAGACGTATGGATTTTTCTAGCATATTTAACATTGTATGTATAAAAATAGTCATATATATAGCATATTAATAAAAATAGTATTTTTACTGTCCGATAACCGGACGGTAGTGCGCATGGGCTGATGCATAGCCGCTGCCGTCTCGTGGCAGGATGGCAGGCGGCCTACCGTCCCACCACCAGACGGCAAGGACCCGCTGACCCACCACCAGGCGGCAGGTCATTAGGCCAACTGATTAGCCGGCCTAATATATGTTCTAATTTATTTTTTTATGTACTATTTGTTTGAATTTTCAAATATAGCAAATAAGCTTAAAAAATTATAAAATTTTATGTGCAGTCTCCTAACATAGCGTACTTAGCTATATAATTTTTTGGTAATTTTATCTGCTGTGAATATTGCTCAAAAATTCATACGATTTTGATATCTCTAGGAACTGTTACATATAGCAAATAAGCTCCAAAAAGTACGACATTTTGTGGGAAGCCTCCCGACATAGTCTTAGTAATTGTGCAATTTTTTTAGAAATTTTATGTACTTCAAATTTACCACGTTAATTCATGTTAATTTAATCGTGAAATTAATGATGCTCAGGCATCTTTTGCATTTCATATATTATAAATATTTGTAGAAGTACATGTAATAGTACAAAAAAAAGCATCACACAGGATGCGATATAGCTTACCCATCTGAACCATTGCTATCTCCTCGCCGCGTCTGCCTCCCGTGCGTGGCCTTGTCTTTTGTTGAGCACGAGCATGTCCCGTGGGGTACATCAGCCGGTCCGGAGGTTGCGTCTTGGTTCGGAGGAGGTATAGAGACCGTTCTGTTTGCTCAGTGGCTGGCAGTGGTCCAATAGGCTCAAATACAGTAGATTGGGTCTGGTAAGGGTCGGTGTGATCTAGCTAAGACATGTCGAACTGCGAACGATCAGCAATAATGCCATGAATGAAGGACTCTAAAAATCCCCCTCGTGATGCGAAGGAGTTCTCACCTTGACCGTACAATGTGGCAGCGAAGCCGGAGGAGCTCTGCCCATCGAAGTCTCCAAACCCTATGTATAGTGTGAACGTTGAGCTCTACCCTGCGTACGCTGCAAACCTTGGCATTGTGTACCACTCTCTAGAAGCATCCGGGAGGCCCATATTATCATCGGTGGACTTGACGTCACCCCTACGTTGAATTGGAGGCTGCAAGATGAAACAATGTTAGTCACAATAAATATTTCGGATGTACAATGCGATTCTTATACCACCTAGATGTACAACGAAGATGAATGACGGGGAGCGGTAGTCTGTGTAGGTGGTGCAGACATCAAAAGTGATGCATCTCGATGATGAACCTATGGCGGGAGAACACCATGATGTTAGTGGAACGTAAGGCTTAACAGGAAAACAAAACGTATGTTTGTATACAAGTTATCTCCTCGTTGATATGGCCTGCTGATGATCGATGGCTAGTACTACAACACCGCGCAGACTCGGTAGATTACAATGGCTGGCCGGACTCACTAGGTCGCGATGACCTGGTGGGTATGTGCATGGTGTAATCCGTCAAACGGCTGCAGCTCAGGTTATGCACTATTTTTTTGGCCTGCTTTAGGATATACTTCAAAGTATTCTGCACGATCGGTGGTGTGTCTGGGCTAATGAGGGCTGTCTTGAATGCGCTTGCGATGCGTTGCACCTGTTCCAACAAGTGACATATGAAACAGGTTTAGCAATGACCAGTATGAATTCCGTAAATGAATCTCAGAAATCGCAACTGTCTTACGCTGTCATACTGCCACGAAGTGCTATGGAGATCGATCGAGTGTTGTAGACTGTTGTCATGCGTGAACTGCTCGGGGCGGTCTGGTGGACAAATGGTGAGTCTGTTGCGTGACTAGTGTACGTACCACTCCAGGTACTCGTCGTACATCTGGACGTCGTTCTAATGTTGCTCCATGACGACATCCAGGTGTGCCCTGTCCATCCATATCGTCGTCCACTTATGCTATATTGGTCGCCAGTCCGTACCATGCTGACCAACACTCAATTGCCTGCATTTTTAAAACCATCGATGTTACAGAGCAAGACATACAAAGTGTAAACATTATTCGGATGGAGTTTGACTCACCAATGTATGGCTCGCAGTAGGAACCTGCCGTCCAGAGGGGGCACGACCTAGTGGAAACCAAACTATTGCATTACGCGCTGCGGCGCGTAAGCCTCCACCATGTACGAGAACACCATATGACATGTCGCCCATAGCGTCACGTCCTGCAGGCATTGTAGGGATAGCCCATACGACAATACATGCTTCACAAAATTTAAAGTCCATGCCCTTGGCCCAGCACATATGGGCACTAGTTCACTGGAAGCCCATAGTGGGCCCGTCTATTAGGTCGGTGAACTTGCCAAACGGGTACACTGGCATCACGATGGTCGGACGCCCGATAGAGAAGTGCTTCAAATTCCACAGTTGCAGGAGCACATAGCACATGCACAGGTTGGGGTGATCACCAGTGCCGCGCTAGCAAGCATCACACAACCCCTGATATATGGCGCATAGGACAGCTAGTCCTCAGCTGTACTGAGGCATCGCCCCAAACTCCGCGTCAACCAAATACTCGACGAGGCGGATGAACTCAGTGTTGCAAATATCACTTATGTGTGCCTGAAAATATGCTCCAACCAAAAAGATGTAGAAGGTACGCGACGAGGTGTGTCCTGACGACCTCAAGTGGTGCATCCTGCAGGCATACAATTAAATTCTTCAGCCAAGCATGGGGGGCATCATGTGCACCCTTCGGGATAGGCAGGCTAAACTTGTCTACTAGCCTCCCTTCTAGTATGCCGGTGTAGGCGCTCGAACAAGTTCGTCGCCCCAGAGAGGGAGACCGATCAAGAACGAAATATCCTGTAGAATGATCATCATCTCATCCCACCTAAAGTGGAATATGTGCATATTGGGCCTCCACCTATCCACCAATGCTGCGAGCAGGCTGCCGTTGATAGTGAATTGGCATCCGATGGAGACCAGCCTCATAAAAGGCAATAAGCTCGTGGCCTGCAGGATTGAGACGTATAGCGCTCGTCCAGCTTCCAATGATCCCTCCCTGCCCGTAGCTTGAAGGGTCGAGGGCCAGCCGCATCACCCGTCATCCATGAGTGGCTCCGATAACGCTATGCGAAGATTGACAATGACAGTAAAATAATACAAGTTAGTGATTACATGCGTGTAATTATATACGAATAATTCATTAATTACCGACAATTCAATTACCCGTCTGAAAAAATATGAGTGATTTATTACCGTCATCCTTAGCACTTAATTGCTTAGCACTAACTAATTGCTACTACAGTTATTACAACTGCTTAATTACACACTACCGTACAATAACAAATTATAGATATTGTATGTACACAA
This sequence comes from Dendrocalamus latiflorus, assembly GCA_017311315.1. Lineage (NCBI taxonomy): Eukaryota > Viridiplantae > Streptophyta > Magnoliopsida > Poales > Poaceae > Dendrocalamus > Dendrocalamus latiflorus. The sequence continues at coordinate 21,997,080 of CM029647.1, read as the reverse complement.
AAAAACAAACTGTATCTACATTACTATGACCAACGTACTTCATAATACAAACTATATTAATTACGACTAACTAAATAACACTAATTAACTAGGACTATGGGAATAACGTCGAAAGCATATGATAAAAATTACCTATATTTCGGGATAAACAATCAGTAATGGCGCGTCCTCAATGAGCTATGCATTAGTTTCTCAAAATAATTAGCTATACACTCCTAATTTAGAGAGTACCTTGCAACAAATAGGACAGACAAAATATTACTGCAAAGATTGATAATGACAGTAAAATACTATAAGCTAGTGATTACATGCATGTAACTACATACGAATAATTCATTAATTACTGATAATTTCATTACCCATCCAAAAAAATTACGAGTAATTCATTACTGTCATCTGTAGTACTTAATTACTTATCACTAACTCATTAGTTAACACTAACTATAAAAAGCATGCGATAAAAAATTACCTACCTTTCAGGAGAAGCAATTAGCACTGTTGCATCCTCCTGCCGCGTCCTTAATGAGCTATGCATTGCCTTCTCAAAATAATGAGCAATGCACTCTTAATTTTGAGCCACGACCGCGAGAATGCGCTTCTGCGATGAGCAACTGAGATAAGCGATGACGAACTACGAGAGGTCTGTATAAAATTCTTAGAAAATTATAAAATTACTATGACTATGTCGGGATGCTTCTCACAAAATTTCATAATTTTTTGGAGCTAGTTTGCTATATGTATCAGCTCCTATAGATATTAAAATTTTATGATTTTTAGCAACATTCATAGCTAATAAAATTACCAAAAAATTATACGCTAAGTACATTATGTCAGAAGGCTGCATATAAAATTTTGTAATTTTTTAGCTCATTTGCTATATATAAAAATTTAAATAAATAGTAAACAAAAAATAAATTAGGGCAAGTGATTAAGCCATCTGCTGGGGGTGGCAGGTCCCCTGTTGTCTGGTGGTGGGGCGGCAGCGATTACGCGTCTGGCCACCGGACGGCAAAAATTATATTTTTGTCAATACGCTAAACATACAACTATTTTTGTAAATACAGTGCCAAACATACTAAAAACTCGACACATATGTGCATTTAGTGAAAAGAAATATGTATCTACACTCTGTAAGGTATTAGACAAATCTAGGATTTATCCAGCGATCTTCACTCTAGATCTAACATATGTTTCAGTATGAGAGACACATGTGTGTGTGTGTGTGTGTGTGTGTGTGTGTGTGTGTATGGTGTAAATATGGTGTGCGTGAGTATGCGTCATACGTTTTAATCTAAAAAGAAAAATCAGGGCTGGAACATATTCCCCAACTGCTAGCTTCCGGGGCGGCCGGCTGCTACGGTGAGACAGTTCCACCACCCTTGGAACTCGTCGGACTAACGTACTCGCACGTTTCTACCACGAAGACGAAAACGTGGAAGACGAAAACGAAAAGAAGGCACCGAGTGATACTTCCTTCCGCCCACGGCAGTAGGAAGTTGCCGCTTCAAGTCGAAGCGCACGCTGGCACGGGCCACCCACAGTCGCACGCATGCATGCACACCCCTCTCTCGATCTCAATCTGGTCTCACGGTCCAATTCTAATCTTCGCCATGTGTTTTACCATCGGATGCGCCGTTCGCGTCCAGGTCAGTCACGTGACTAACAGGTCGCACGCATGCTGTGACCACCGCGAATACACCTAGCCAGTTTAGTCGCTGGTCACGGCACGCACCGTGAAATTCAGGCCTGCTTAAGTGCTTATTTCAACTTCAATTTCTAGTTTCCGATTTTTAATTTACTATTTTTTATTTTGTCTTTTTATAGACTTTTGGATTTTCTTATTTTTTTACATTTATTTTTTCTATATTCATTTGCATTATCCGATGGATTAATCTTTTTTATTATTATTTTTTAAAATTTAATTACGCTAAATAAGGCACTAGCAGTTATAGTGAAAAATAAGCTAGCTACGATAAAAAAATAATAATTCATCGTCAAACTAAACACGACAAAGACATGCATACAGTGCATACAGTGCGACAAACATTCCCGCCTTCCGTGCCGGCGACGGCGAGGAGGCGCTAGTCGCTCGTCGTCACGTTTCCCATGCGCCGTGGGCCGGCGGCTCACGTTTTAATTTGTGTTTCAATTCTCAGGCAAGAGCATATGGACCAAAACTGCTTACTTTAAGGTCGATGACTTGGCCGCAACAGTGTGTGCCACTAAGATGCAGAAAAATAGTACGATGGATGTACAAGTTTAATGCGTGGTCTGACTAGGTAGGTTACGATGGATGTACAAGTTTTAAGGCGTCGTCTGACTAGGTAGGCACAATGATAGTAACGCATTAGCAGGCGAAGAGAAGTGTCACTCTTCTACTGGAGTAGTTGATACTCCCAACCGTCAGTCGTGTGTCCATTTAACATCAGTGATCTGAACTGCTCTTTTTCGAGGGGGAAAAAAGATCCGATGTAGCGATCGAAATTACTTTGCTGCTCGTGTATGTAACGAATTCTACTTCGCTGTTCATGTCGTGCAAAGGTAGACAACGTAGGTAATTTACCTCGGGCTGTTTTAACGCGTACACACTTGCCCTTTTTATCGCTTTATTCTTGTTACCTTTACTAACTTGCCTTTTACGACCACCCATCCGGCCGATTCCAACTGGATTGGACCGTGGACAGGGGAACCATGGATGGCAATCGATCGGCGTGGCGTCGATCGAAATCTACAGCCACGTGGCCTGTACACGACACCGGTATTGGGCCCGTCTCTGAGGAGGCATGGGGCGTTCCAAGGACAAATGCCACAATGTTCTATCCCACGTATTTCTGGTGAAAATGTTGCAGACTTCAGTACTCCGATCCTACTAGTGCATCAAACAACTACTCCTGTATCTACGAACGAACAAACGGTCCATGTCGTTGCTAAGAGCGATGATGACCATCAACATCGAAGCGTCGGACTTGATATTACTCACAATACGTACTGTGACGAGTGTGACAGCTGACAACGTACCAGTGGCCAGGTCAGGAGCCTGGTGATTTAACTTGGCCCTGCTTAGTTGAGCTGAAAAATAGTGATCTATGTCTAAAATATATTATAACTGGTAGAAATTACACTATAGTTGAAGGTGACTTATTTGACATAATTAAAATTAAAAAAATTTAAAAATAAAAAAATGTTAGCTCATCACGAACAACGCAAACGAATATGGGAAAAAAGAATAGGCAAAAAAGACAAAAGTTCAGAAAAAAATGAAATTTATAAATAGTAAAAAATAAATCAGAAATCAGAAGCTCAAGCTGAAATGAGCGAGGCGTTAAAAGCCGCATGTCCAAGAATGTTTTCAAAAGCATTTAACTTTTAATACTTTTGGATAGAGTAATGTGCAATTCAAAAGCATCTTTTCTTGAGTCAGCTAAATATTTTAGGACTTGAACCGGCAAAGGTCCCTGTAGCTACAAACCGGCCGCTCCAAACGTTTAAAAACTATGGCTTTTGACTTATTTTTGTAGGCTTTTAGCTGTAATTACATTATAACAGCTGCTAACTTTTTTTTTAAATAAAAAGAAAAATAGAAAGCATCGTTACATCTTTTAGAACAATACAAAACAGTAAGGAAAAAAGATCAAAAGGCCAAGATTACGAAACCAACATGTTTCAAATGGCTTTTGAAGCCAGAAGTTGAAACCATTTAGAGTGGAGCCTTGAGCATATAAAAGAAAAAGAAAAGGCAAAAAAAATGAGCCTACACGGGGCCAAACCACATTTTTTGAGTAGGAGTTTAATTCTCTCAAAAGCAGGAGTACAATCAAGAGCTTAAAGTCAGAAACCATTTGGAACGTGTTAGTTTTTTAATATCAGATTTTTTGTTTTTAGCTTTTTTTTTGTTTTTTGCCTTTTATTTTTCCCTTCAATCCTTTGCATTATCCGTGATGATATAATTATTTATTTTATTTTGTTCATATTTTTTGACTCCGAAAAGCTACTAGCCGCTATAGATCTACAGTGTATTTGCAGCCAAAATCTAATAGTCGAAACCAGAAGTCAAGGCTTAAAAGTCGTTTGGAGCAGCTCCTTTGTTTTTTTGGCTTTTTTATTTTTTCTTTAAACCTTTTGTGTTGTCCGTGATGATATAACGATTTTTTATTTTTTTTAATCTTTTTTGACTTCAAAAAACTAACAACAACTACAGTGCAATTATAGTTAAAAACCAACAGACGAAACCAGAAGCCGTGGCTTAAAAGCCGTTCTGAGTAGCCCCTTAGTTTTAGTTCAACTATTAATTGATTTTGCAAAGATTTGAAATGTGATTTGCTTTGCGTTCATTATCAACTGCTAGAACCTTTTACTTAGCAATGAGGGATTTGTTTGGAACAAAGGATTTTATGGTTATTTTTAAATAATATGAGAACCATAGGTAAAAATAAGTATAAAACAAAACAAACAACACATAGAATTCCCTTGAAATTGACAGCGAACAAATCTTAAGGTTCCCTTTCGAACGCAAAATTTTGTCGAGAATTTTGGGAGACTAGGCAGTATTGTGTGAACCCAAATGCAAGCACTATTACGACTCTTGACATTTTTTTTCTCCTTACTTGAATTTGTTTTGAGTCGTTTATTTATTTATTTATTTATTTATTTGTTTTGATTCAAGAACTCCTTTCCGAAATTAATTAATTTCCCAGCGTGCCACCCCCGTCGTTACGGTCTCCGTGGCATCTCCCCTCCCGTCCTTAAATAAACGTGTGCCCACAAAATTGTGTGCAGAGCGAGCACTACAGAACTCACATCCTCCTCTCCTAATACTCATCCACAAAATTTTAGTTTTCTTCTCGTCTTCTCCTCCTCGCGTGCGCGTGTGAGGTGCGAAGGAGAGAGCAATGGCGACGGCGGCGGCGGTGGCCAACGGCTCTGGTGGCGACACCAAGGCCGCGTTCGCGGAGATATACAACAAGCTCAAGGAGGAGATGCTCGAGGACCCCGCCTTCGAGTTCACCGACGAGTCGCTCCAGTGGATCGACCGCGTAATTCCTCCTTCCCTTTCCTTCTCTCTCTTTCTTGGAGTTAGGCTGTTGGTTTGATCTGGTTTGGAGTGGAGGAGGCCTACATCATCGCATCAAAGCTTTGAATTTTTACCGGGTTTTCGGGGCTTTGGGCGATTGTGAAGGATCTGATGCCTGGCCGGTGAATTCTTCCGGTTCGTTTCAAGTCTGTGTTCCTAATAGTAGAATGTTATGGAGTCAGGGTTGGGTTAGCAGAGTAAGTAAACATGAAGGATTGTTTTTTAGATTGGTTTGGTGCGTTGGATTGCTAGGAAAGTCTGAGCAATTGAGTGATTAACACCCCCCTCCCCCGCGGAAAAAAGAGAGTAGGAGTAAGTAAACATGAAAGAAGAGCCGGGTTTTTATTCTGGGTTAACTAATAGTTTGTCTAAGGATTGATCGATTTGTTAAGAAAGGCGAAATTACTGTGAGATTTGCAGTTGCTAAACAATAACTTTTTTCACTTATGGTCACATCAATTTGGTGAGTTTCTCCATGATTACTGACATTTGAGTTGTTCTTCCTGCTCCTTTGACACATTGAACCAATCTAAGGCTCACAAGGAGATGGAGATGTCATGTTCGTCTTTTAAAAAGGCTCACAAGGAGTATTGAATAGGCTACCGCTGGAGCATACTATCTAGGATTCACTTACTTTATAAGACTAAGCATACAAATTCCATAAGCTATAGTGTCAAAACTCCTTTTTTTTCACAGTTCAATTTTAAATCCAGCAAATTATGAATGTTGTTTTGATGAATCATCAGTATATCTTAAACTTAGACACTCACTTGTCTTGAAGGACTTAAAAAAAAAAAACCAAAGTAGGTTGCTTTCTAGACAGAACCAAGTTGGTTACTTCGCTTTCCGTTGTTAAATTGACTTATGACCATGCGAGGCTAAATCGAATTAAAAGGAATTATAAAAAATTTTAAGTACTGCCTATGGTCACAAATTCTTGTTAAAATCTGATCAATGGTATCATTATTGACTTCACAATTTATTGTGATAAAAAACTAACAGTTAAAGTCTTATCTTGGAGACTGAAAAGTCAAAACACCAATGGTTTCTGACTATTTTTTATGTTAAATAAGTCGATTACCATTGTTAGACAGTAGAGATATTATAGGTTCAGAAAAATGGTGGAGCATCACACATGTTTCAGTAGAGGTTGAACCTTGAGCTTGACCTTTTACAATTAAGCAAGTCGCACTTGTGCTAGTTAATTATTGTTGATGGATTGTTTCTGTTGGCTGTTGTTAATGGATATATATTGATGGTGTTGAATGGATGGGTGTTATAATTGGATGTTCTGTGATCATCGACTCTGTTCCCATATTTTTTTTGTGGTGTGAAGAAAAATATCCGTAGAAAGTATCTGTTGATGTTCTTTATTCAATTTCTGCTATTATGATTTAAGAACAATGTGTCACTATGTTGTACAGCCTTTTTCAAAATCTTTTCTTTCATTTGGAGTAGATGCTGGATTACAACGTGCTTGGTGGAAAGTGCAACCGTGGGCTTTCTGTCGTCGATAGCTACAAGATATTGAAGGGTGTAGATGTTCTGAGCAAGGAGGAGATATTTCTTGCCTGCACCCTTGGTTGGTGCATTGAATGGGTAACACTTTCTCCCCGTTGTTTTGGAGGTTTTCTGATAATAACTGAAAATCTCAGCTAAGTTGGCGCCATTGATGGTTCTTGATCATTTTGCAGCTTCAAGCTTATTTTCTGGTGCTTGACGATATCATGGACAACTCCCAGACACGACGTGGCCAGCCTTGCTGGTTTAGAGTGCCTCAGGTCAGTTAATAAGCAACTATCCTTTCTATCTACCAAATTATTTATATAGTTTGTTATTGTGATGGCTGTGCTAAGGTTTTACTTCAGAAGGATTTAGTGTTAGCATCACCAATTGTTGGGGGGGGGGGGGGGGGCCTGTTCATCTGTTTAGCAACCTAGTTTTATGTTCCACGTTTGTATTTGATCTCCTTAAGAGAAGTGATTTAAACTAGTGACTTATTGACTTTGCACAGTTTGTTTTTACATTTTTTTTATAACACACAAATGTTTTTGTGTTTTTACTTGTAACCTATGAAACCAACTACCTGTCTTTTGTTGTGCAATAGGTTGGCCTCATTGCTGTAAACGATGGGATTATCCTTCGCAACCATATTTCACGAATCCTTCAGCGCCACTTCAAAGGAAAGCCTTATTATGTTGATCTCGTTGATTTGTTCAATGAGGTAATCATATACTCTGCCATACATATATGTTAATGCCAAATTTACTTAATGCTTCTTACACTTGCCTGATGCCAAATTTACTTATATGTCTAGGTTGAGTTCAAGACAGCTTCAGGGCAGTTGTTGGATCTTATCACAACTCATGAGGGAGAAAAGGATCTCACAAAATATAACTTGACAGTGTAAGTTCATGTTGCAGTGACTTTTACACGCTTTGTTTCTTTGCATGATTTACTGTGTCTATGTTTGTAACCTTAGATGCTTTTTTTTTATAAAAAAAGTGATAATTCTTCTTCCACATTGCCTGTGTAGCTTCCAGATGAGTTGTTTGCATTATTTCTTTAGTAGCTCAAAATTGGGATATCATCTTTATTTATTGATGATTTTTAATGTTTGACATTTTGCAGTCATCGACGCATTGTGCAATACAAGACAGCATATTATTCATTTTATCTTCCGGTAAGAGTTAGCATTCTATATGAAATTTTATGTTGTCTGGTTGGTTACCGTTAATTAGATGCAAGTAGTGATGATATTCTACTTTGCCCAAGGTTGCATGTGCATTGCTGCTGTCTGGTGAGAATTTGGAAAACTTTGGTGATGTAAAGAACATTCTTGTTGAAATGGGAACATACTTTCAAGTCCAGGTAATTCTCTTTTTTTGGAAGTGGAAATATCATTAGTTAGTTTATATTGGACTGCCTCTGATGAATGAGTTCTTTTTATAGGATGATTATCTAGATTGTTTTGGAGATCCTGAATTCATTGGCAAGGTTAGTGCATATACCTGTTGCACTAACTTGAGTATAACTATTAGGTTGATTGCAGTCAAGGCCTATTTTCTTTATGACTTCTGATTTGATCTGTATGAACTCTTATCACAGATCGGAACTGACATTGAGGACTACAAGTGCTCCTGGTTAGTTGTGCAAGCTCTTGAGCATGCCGACGAGAGCCAAAAGCGCATTCTATTTGTAAGTGCTATTGACTTGGTACCTTTTACGAACCTGAAGGGCACACAGTCTGAACCCTACATGTCTGATCAACAGGAAAACTATGGAAAGTCGAATCCTGAGTCTGTTGCAAAAGTGAAGGATTTGTATAAAGAACTTAATTTGGAGGTTTGTCTTCAGCATTCTTTGTATTTATCATTTATTATCATCATCACTTGAATAGTCCACTGTGCATAGCATGCACATTTGGCATAAAGAATGAGCATCCCTGATGTCTTGATTAAGAACAAAACGTTACACGTGACTGGCGCCTCATTTGGTTGAAGATGCCTGAAACAATATCCAAACCTAGGCATATTCATTTAGCCATGCCAGAAACTGACACCCTGTTGTTATGTTCTATTTTTTGTTGACATCCCTTTCTCATTCTTATGCTCCAGGCGGTATTTCATGAATACGAGAGGGAGAGCTACAATAAGCTGATTGCCGACATCGAGGCCCAGCCGAGCAAAGCAGTTCAGAACGTTTTGAAGTCCTTCCTGCACAAGATCTACAAGAGGCAGAAGTAGAGCTAGCTCATGGAGAAGCTGTTCCATGGTTGCTTGCTTCGGTAACTAGAGTTGATGTGGACGAGTGACCCCTATGTTATGTGTTTGATGGTTGTGTTTGTACCGTACAGTACATTGTGCTACTCCCAACAGTAATAAAGCGCAGTGCTATTTAGGGGTGTGTGAACCTCGTGTGTCATTATCTTGTCCCGGTCTCTCCAACTCCTTAGCTGCAATTTGAAGAGCTGATTATCAGGCGATTCATTTACATTCCAAGATAAGTGTGAATCGACAAACTAATATCAATGTTCGAAAGTTCCACAATGATTTCTTGGTGGTGGTGGGCTGTGTCGAGTGTTATGCTTGCGACGGCCTCGATGTGCCATATGAGACACAGGGTCTCATGAATAGGATGGTTGAGCAGAGAGGCAAACACTAATACGAACATCTGGAAAGCAGCAGGGATATACGTTCTTCTGGTCCATCCCGTTGTAAGGGTGTGTTTGGTTGAGATGTGGCTTCTGAAAAAGCTGCTGTGAGCTGTAGGCTGTGGAAAAGCTGCTTTAGGTTGTGGGCTGTGGAAAAGCTGTAAGCTGTTTGATTCAAACAAGTAAAACTTACCTCCTATCTCTATTTTCCTTGGAACAACTGTGAAACAGCTCTCTATTTTCACCATTTCAAAAAGCAGAAAGCCAAAAGCCAAAAGCAGGGTCCAAGGTGCTTTCAAAACTGTACTACCCAAAAGTAGCTGCTTCTGAAAAAGCAGTTTCTGGTTTCCACCCCTTTGTTTGGCTTTTAGCTTTTTGGAAGCAAAAACAGCTGCCAAAAGCTCAACCAAAGGCACCCTAAGTAGCACAAGGCTGCAATAGAATCGCGTCTACAAGTACAGGACAAATACGTTTCAGAAAAAGTACATGATATATTTTTTTAGGGAGAGACGGATATAAATGTTGTGGTGAAGAAGAGCACATGTACAATTTCGTTGAACCTTAGAACCGCGGCTGTAGCAATATGAAATTTGGCTGCTTGTACAAAACAAGATCCTTGCGGTGGTAAGTTCTAGTTGATCCCGGCTTTATGTCACTGTATGATGGAGTAGTTCGAGAAGATTCTGGAACAAATCTTAGCAAGATTTTCAGACAGTGAAGACATGTAGTGTGTCATTGTGCTGTCATGCCACCACAAAGTGCTGTGGAGATCGATCGAGTGTTGTAGACTGTTGTCGTGCGTGATCCGCTCGGGGCGATCTGGTAGACGAACGGTGAGTCTGTTGCGTGATCGGTGTATGTACCACTTCAGGTACTCGTCGTACATCCGGACGTCGTTCTGACGTTGCTCCATGACGACATCCAGGTGCGTCCTGTCCATCCATGCCGTCGTCCACTTATGCTATATTGGTCGCCAGTCTGTACCATGCTGACCAGCCCTCAATTGCCTCCATTTCCAAAATCATCGATGTTACAGAGCAAGGCATACAAAGTGTAAACATTACTCGGATGGAGTTTGACTCACCGATGTATGGCTCGCAGTAGGAACCTACCGTCCAGAGGGGGCACAACCTAGTGGAAACCGAACTGTCGCATTATACGCTGCAGCGCGTAAGCCTCCACCATGTATGAGAACACCATATGGCATGTCGTCTCCCATAGTGTCGCATCCTGCAGGCATTGTAGGGATAGCCCATACAGCGATACATGCTTTACGAAATTTACAGTCCATGGACCCCAAATGACGTTGCTGTCGTGCAACGACTCGGACTCGTTGTGCCACAGCAAATAGCATCTCGATGGTTTGCCCTTGGCCCAGCACATATGGGCAATAATTCACCAGAAGCCCATAGTAGACCCGTCTATTAGGTCGATGAACTCGCCGAACGGGTACACTGGCATCACGATGGTTGGACGCTCGATAGAGAAGTGCTACAAACTCCACAATTGCAGGAGCACATAGCACATGCACAGGTTGGGGTGATCAGCAGTGCCGTGCTAGCAAGCATCACACAACCCCTGATATGTGGCGCATAGGACAGCTGATCCCCAGCTGTACTGAGGCATCGCCCTAAACTCCGCATCAACCAAATACTCGACGAGGCGAATGAACTCAGTGATGCAAATATCACTATGTGTGCCTGAAAATATGCTCCAACCAAAGAGATGAAGAAGGTACACGACAAGGTGTGTCTTGAAGACCTCGAGTGGTGCACCCTGCAGGCACGCAATGAAATTCTTCAGCCAAGCATGGGGGACGCCACGAGCACCCTTCGGGATAGGCAGGCTGAACCGGTCTACCAGCCTCTCCTTCCAATCTGCCGGTGTAGGCGCTCAAACAAGTTCGTCATCCCGGAGAGGGAGACCGATCAAGAACGAGACGTCCTGCAGAGTGATCATCATCTCACCCTACCAAAAGTGGAATATGTGCATCTCGGGCCTCCACCTGTCCACCAATGCTACGAGCAGGCTGCCGTCAATAGTGAATTGGCGTCTGATGGAGACCAGCCTCGCAAAGGGCAATAAGATGATGGCCTGCAAGATTGAGATGTATAGCGCTTGTCCAGCTTCCAATGATCCCTCCCTGCCCGTAGCTTGAAGGGTCGAGGGCCAGCCACGTCACTCGTCATCCATGAGTGGCTCTGATAATGCTATGCCTTCCAACAAATGTGATAGACCAAATTTTAGTGCGAAGATTGACAATGACAGTAAAATAATACAAGTTAGTGATTACATGCGTGTAATTACATACGAATAATTCATTAATTACCGATAATTCAATTACCCATTTGAAAAAATTATGAGTGGTTCATTACCATCAACCTTAGCACTTAATTACTTAGCACTAACTAATTGCCACTACAGTTATTACAATTGCTTAATTACATACTACCATACAATAACAAATTATAGATATTGTATGTACACAAAAAACAGTGTCTACATTACTATGACCAACTTACTTTATAATAGAAACTACATTAATTACGACTAACTAAATAACATTAATTAACTAAGACTATGGGAATAACATCGAAAGCATACGATAAAAAATTACCTATATTTCGGGATAAACAATCAGCAATGGCGCGTCCTCAATGAGCTATGCATTGGCTTTTCAAAATAATTAGCTATGCACTCCTAATTTAGAGAGTACCTTGCAACAAATGGGATAGACAAAATATTACTGCAAAGATTGATAATGACAGTAAAATACTACAAGCTAGTGATTACATGCATGTAACTACATACGAATAATTCATTAATTACTGATAATTTCATTATCCATCCAAAAAAAATTACCAGTAATTCATTACTGTCATCTGCAGCACTTAATTACTTACCACTAACTCATTAGTTAACCCTAACTAATTACCACTACAGTAATTATGACTGCTTAATTACATACTACCATACAATAACAAATTATGGGTACCGTACGTACACAAAAATAGTAAAAACTACATCTAAATTACTACGACTTATTTACTTCAGAATACAAACTATATTAATTATAACTAACTAAATAATATTAATTAATTATGACTACAGGAATAACGTCAAAAGCATGCGATAAAAAATTACCTACCTTTTATGAGAAGCAATCAGCACTGTTGCGTCCTCCTGTCACGTCCTTAATGAGCTATGCACTTCCTTCTCAAAATAATGAGCAATGCACTCTTAATTTTGAGCGACGACTACGAGAATGCGCTTCTGCGATGAGCGATGACGAACTGCGAGGGGTTTGTATTTATGGCCGCACGAAAAGAGAACCCGGTGCGCTCACCCTATAAATTAAGAACTCCTTATCGACGAGCAACACTTCGGGTGAGGGGGCGGCATGGTAACATTGACACATGTGCAGGCGAGAGAGTGGGTGAGGGGGACGACACAGACATAATGACATTAGTGCGAACGAGAGAGCGCGCGAGGGGGATGACACGGATAGAGTAACAATTGTGCAAAGAACACATCAGAAAAGAAAAGATAGCAGTAACGGGCCAACATATTGTACGAAGGATAGATGTCAAACACTGCAAAAGATGCTTGAGCATCGTTAATTTCATGATTAAATTAACATTAATTAACGTGATAAATTCAGAGCACATAAAATTCTCAAAAAAATTATTATGACTATGTCGGGATGCTTCTCACAAAAGTTCATAATTTTTTGGAGCTCGTTTGCTATATGTAACAGCTCCTATAAATATTAAAATTTTGTGATTTTTAGCAACATTCATACCTGATAAAATTACCAAAAATTATACAGCTAAGTACGTTGTGTCAGAAGGCTGCACATAAAATTTCGTAATTTTTGAGCTCATTTGTTATATATAGAAATTTAAATAAATAGTAAACAAAAAAATAAATTAGGGCAGGTAATTAAGCTGGCTTAATCACCTGCCGTCTGGTGGTGGGACGGTAAGTCCCCTGTCGTCTGGTGATGGGGTGGCAGGTTCCCTATCGTCTGGTGGTGGGGTGGCAGGCCGCCTGCCGTCCCACCACGGGGCGGTAGCGGTTACACGTCCTGTCACCGGACGGCAAAAACACCATTTTGTCAATACGCTAAATATATAAATATTTTTGTAAATATAGTGCCAAACATACTAAAAACTCCACATATATGTGCATTTAGTGCAAAAATACGTATCTACACTCTGTAAGGTATTAGACATATCTAGTATTTATCCAGCGATCTTCGCTCTAGATCTAACATATGTTTCAGTATGAGACACACGTGTATATATATGTATGGTGTAAATATGGTGTGCATGGGTATGCGTCATACGTTTTAATCTCTACTACTTAAAAATTGAAGTTGGTGGCAGTCCGTCCGTTCTCCACAGGTGGGGTCGACATGTGGGCCGCTCCGCTCGATTCTTCCGCGACCTCGCTCCGCCTCGATTCCCCTGCGACGTCACTCCGCCCTCCATTCCTCTGCACCCCATTCCACCGCAGACCTCGCTCCGCCCACGCGCTGCCGCCGCCGCCTCTCGCTCCTCCGCTCCGCCGTCGCCTCCTCCTCCCCACCCCACGCTGCCGCCGCCTCCCGCTCCTCCGCTCCGCCGACGCCTCCCTCTCCCCACCCCGCGCCGCTACCCCTCCCCCGCATCGAATCATTTCCCCCGTCTCCCCCGTTCTCTGCGCCGCCGTTCTCCGCGCCACTACCCTCCCCCTCCCCCAGGCGGCGCGGCGCGGATTCTCCTCCCCACCGAGACCTCTCCCCCGTTCTCCGCGCCGCCCCTCTCCCCTCCCCCGTCCCAATCCGCGCCCATGTCTCTTCCCGGAGTCGTCTCCACCATCCACCGTCCCGATCCACGCGCGTAGCTCCTCACAACTGCTCTCCACGATGCCACGACCAGAAAACATCCGCTCTCATGCGCACCTAGCTCTCTCTCGCCCCGCATTCTCCCTGCCCTCCACTTCTCCGTCGCCGCTGCTCCACATCCATCGCCCTCGCTGTGCCCTCCCCATCTCCTACGGTTAGGGTTTCGCCACTTCTTCCCCCACCCATGGCGGCAGCCACGGCCACCTCGCTCCTACGCCTCTCCCTCCCGCGCCGACCCAACCCTGTCCCCCTCTCCGCCCGCCGCCGCCACCTCCGTCTCCGCCGCTCACCAACGGCACCTACCGCCGCCGCGAGATCCCCTTTCGTGCCTTCCCTTCCCAGAACCCGGGTCGGGCATCGGCGATGCCCTCGGTGGCGTCGCCATCTTCTCCGCGGCCACCGGCGAGCCCTTCCTGTTCAGGGACTTGTGGGACCAGAACGAGGTAGAGATGTTCATCATTTTCTCCAATTAGCTTGATTTGTGTATTGCGAGGAGACATGACCTAGAAATTTTTGTCTTTATATTCGGGGTTAAGCTATGCATATTGCAACCCAAAGGTTTTCATAATAAGATGCGATGAATTGTTACATTGCTTGAGCAAAATATATTCCTTCTGTAGATTGGAACACTAAACCCCATTTAACTCTGAAATTATTTGATGACACTACGAGAATTTTATGAATTTGATGCAGTACATAAATGAATTGGGGGAGTGCTTTGCTTGTGCAGGGAATGGCCATCGTCGCACTGCTAAGGCATTTCGGTTTCCCTTGCTGGTGAGAGAGATAGCTCCTCCTCCTCTATATATTGTTTTGCCCTGAAACTTATGAACTACTACTTGGTCAGAGTTTGTGCTTGTTGGATTAATTTCATTTTCTGTGCTAATCATCAACTCTTGTGTCTTGTGTAGTTGGAGTTGGCCTCTGTGTTGAGCGATACGAAGGAGTTATTTGATTTAGCTGGTGTCAAACTAATTGATGTCGGTGTTGGCACTCCAGATAAAGCCCGTATTCTTGCTGAACGTGTATGTAGTACGCTTCAATTTATACCTTATCCCTTACCCTCTTAACACACACGCCGTGAATTGTTCTAACTTATCCCTCTTGTCTGATGACTTGCCAAACAATGGATTTCCAAAAAACAAATTCAATCAATCATGCATATATGTTTTAGAGAGTTCTCCAGAAATTTCCATCCCTAACTAACTCTGTCTAAAATATTTAATGCAGTTGCCCTTTCCGTTGGATTGCCTCTATGCACATCCTGGACGCAAGGAACTAATTCACGTGCTCACGCATTAATGAACCTATTGGATATTGCTATATTGTATGCTAGAGAGTAACTATATACTCTTGATATTATGTTTGAACTTTTGAATATACCCCTTTCTTTCATATTGTATCTGTTGAACTTGTAAGCATCTCCTTGCCATTTTATTGTCTAGATTGTACTAACAGGATCTATCCCATAAAAACATGCAATTACTTTCCACCAAAACATTTTCGTTCTTCTGTTCCTGAGCATATGACTTCCATCTAACCTTTCCAGCACATGATCTCTTGGGTATATATTTGGTATTGGTCGCACATTCTTCAACCCAGCCAGTGTAAGCATCAGTTTTGTTTTTCACTTGTGTAGTTGTTTTGTAATGAAAATTTCTTGGAAATTGTTGTAAACAGTTGAACATATTCCTTTGAAGGTCAAAATGTTTTCTCGGTTTGACTCCCTCAAGGAGGCAGTGAAGAATTATATAATCAAAGCCACCCCAGATGATAGGGCAAGTGTCCTGCAATAGGTTAGATCATTTACAGGTACTTTACTTTAACTGCTTCTGCCGGCCCTTGAAAAAAAATGCTTCTGCCACCATCAGAAGCATATAATTATATGTTTTTTGGCTAAGTTTTCTTGCATAGTGCTTGTTGTTGTTTGTGTGATTATCAGACCAAGAGGAAATGTGTTATTTGTTGTTGCTGCAAATGCGATCATCAATGGCTCATTGGAAATGCATTTTCTTCAAATACATTTAGAGCCAATGGGCAAAGCGACATTATGCAGGCAGACCATCATTACATGACATGGGACAATGTTGGTAGCGCTCCCCTTCTTGTGCCACTTGTTGATATTGCAGCTTTAAGAAAGTCTTGAATAGCAGCAGTGTTTTCACTTGATCTCAGAATTGCAAATTGTTGATGCTATTTTTCGAGAGGAAATGTTTGATGCTATTAGTTGGTTCATATGTTCCCAGTTTTCGGTTTATGCTCAAGGGGGAGTAGTCCTATCGTTTATGTTTACACCTACTTGTAAGTCAAAATAAGTTACACTTTCATTGTTTGTTCTACTAATGAGAGAATAGTGTATTGTCATGTTGCCTTTACCTTTTGATTTATTTTGCATTTGTAATGCTGTGAATACAATGTATTTATGGTATTCTTGAACATTTTATATTTGTGCTACCTTATTTTGAATTCTGGTACATTTGATTTATGTGGCAATATTTAGACTGTGGGTGTTCTAGACATTTAGTTGATGTATACTCATTTCTCAGATTGATATGAAGGCTTTGGTCCACATGAATGAGGAAGATATGAAGTCTTTAGGCATTCCAATGGTACTGCAAGAACTTGAACTGAAACATTTTGATATCATATGGTTCTCAAAAAGCAGGTCTGCTGTGTATCTTCTGTCCAAATGGTTTTAGATGCTTCTCTTTTGCTAAAATAAGAGATCTTTCCTACGGAAGCAATTTAAATATATAAATTGGTAGAATAGGTTTATGTTATAACTTCCCTGCATGTTGATTGACATGGAAATATTTACAATGTTTATATATTCTTCATATGTTCCATGTCTGTCTGATTTGAATCTTGTTGAATATGTATCCAGTCAACTCATTTATTAATACATATTTCTCATCCTGGGTTGTCTAATGGAAATAAACATTGGTTGGGTAAAATGGATTAAACTGATTAAGTAGTAAGCATCTCTTTTGGGATTCCGTTGCAACGCACGGGCATTTTACTAGTCTAAAAAAAGTCAGGCCTGGAACATATTCCCCAACTGCTAGCTTCTGGGGCGGCCGGCTGCTACGGCGAGACAGTTCCACCACCCATGGAACTCGTCGGACTAACGTACTCGCACGTTTCTACCACGAAGACGAAAACGTGGAAGACAAAAATGAAAAGAAGGCACCGAGTGATACTTTTCCTTCTGCCCACGGCAGTAGGAAGTTGCTGCTTCAAGTCGAAGCGCACGTTGACGTTGGCATGGGCCTCCCACAGTCGCACGCATGCATACATAGCGCATGCACACCCCTCTCTCGATCTCAATCTGGTCCCACAGTCCAACTCTAATCTTCGCCATGTGTTTTACCATCGGATACACCGTTCACGTCTAGGTCAGTCACGTGACTAACAGGTCGCACGCATGCCATGACCACCGCGAATACACCTAGCCAGTTTAGTCCCTGGTCACGGCACGCACGGTGAAATTCAGTCTTGCTTAAGTGCTTATTTCAATGCGTGGTCTAACTAGGTAGGCTACGATGGATGTACAAGTTTAAGGCGTGGTCTGACTAGGTAGGCACAATGATAGTGACGTATTAGCAGGCGAAGAGAAGTGTCCTCTCGTCTTCTCCTCCTCGCGTGCGCGTGAGGTGAGGTGCGAAGGAGAGCGCAATGGCGACGGCGGTGGCGAACGGCTCGGGTGGCGAGGCCGTGTTCGCGGAGATATACAACAAGCTCAAGGAGGAGATGCTCGAGGACCCCGCCTTCGAGTTCACCGACGAGTCGCTCCAGTGGATCGACCGCGTAATTCCTCCTTCCCTTTCCTTCTCTCTCTTTCTTGGAGTTAGGCTGTTGGTTTGATCTGGTTTGGAGTGGAGGAGGCCTTCATCATCGCATCAAAGCTTTGAATTTTTACCGGGTTTTCGGGGCTTTGGGCGATTGTGAAGGATCTGATGCCTGGCCGGTTAATTCTTCCGGTTCGTTTCAATTCTGTGTTCCTAATAGTAGAATGTTATGGAGTCAGGGTTGGGTTAGCAGAGTAAGTAAACATGAAGGATTGTTTTTTAGATTGGTTTGGTGCGTTGGATTGCTAGGAATGTCTGAGCAACTGAGTGATTAACACCCCCCCCCCCCCCCCCCCCCGCGGAAAAAAGAGTAGGAGTAAGTAAACATGAAAGAAGAGCCGGGTTTTTATTCTGGGTTAACTAATAGTTTGTCTAAGGATTGATCGATTTGTTAAGAAAGGCGAAATTACTGTGAGATTTGCAGTTGCTAAACAATAACTTTTTTCACTTATGGTCACATCAATTTGGTGAGTTCCTCCATGATTACTGACATTTGAGTTGTTCTTCCTGCTCCTTTGACACATTGAACCAATCTAAGGCTCACAAGGAGATGGAGATGTCATGTTCATCTTTTAAAAAGGCTCACAAGGAGTATTGAATAGGCTACCGCTGGAGCATACTATCTAGGATTCACTTACGTTATAAGACTAAGCATACAAATTCCATAAGCTATAGTGTCAAAACTCCTTTTTTCCACAGTTCAATTTTAAATCCAGCAAATTATGAATGTTGTTCTGATGAATCATCAGTATATCTTAAACTTAGACACTTACTTGTCTTGAAGGACTTAAAAAAAAAACCAAAGTAGGTTGCTTCCTAGACAGAACCAAGTTGGTTACTTCGCTTTCCGTTGTTAAATTGACTTATGCCCATGCGAGGGTAAATCGAATTAAAAGGAATTATAAAAAATTTTAAGTACTGCCTATGGTCACAAATTCTTGTTAAAATCTGATCAATGGTATCATTATTGACTTCACAATTTATTGTGATAAAAAACTAACAGTTAAAGTCTTATCTTGGAGACTGAAAAGTCAAAACACCAATGGTTTCTGACTATTTTTTATGTTAAATAAGTCGATTACCACTGTTAGACAGTAGAGATATTATAGGTTCAGAAAAATGGTGGAGCATCACACATGTTTCAGTAGAGGTTGAACCTTGAGCTTGACCTTTTACAATTAAGCAAGTCGCACTTGTGCTAGTTAATTATTGTTGATGGATTGTTTCTGTTGGCTGTTGTTAATGGATATATATTGATGGTGTTGAATGGATGGGTGTTATAATTGGATGTTCTGTGATCATCGACTCTGTTCCCATATTTTTTTTGTGGTGTGAAGAAAAATATCCGTAGAAAGTATCTGTTGATGTTCTTTATTCAATTTCTGCTATTATGATTTAAGAACAATGTGTCACTATGTTGTACAGCCTTTTTCAAAATCTTTTCTTTCATTTGGAGTAGATGCTGGATTACAACGTGCTTGGTGGAAAGTGCAACCGTGGGCTTTCTGTCGTCGATAGCTACAAGATATTGAAGGGTGTAGATGTTCTGAGCAAGGAGGATATTTCTTGCCTGCACCCTTGGTTGGTGCATTGAATGGGTAACACTTTCTCCCCGTTGTTTTGGAGGTTTTCTGATAATAACTGAAAATCTCAGCTAAGTTGGCGCCATTGATGGTTCTTGATCATTTTGCAGCTTCAAGCTTATTTTCTGGTGCTTGACGATATCATGGACAACTCCCAGACACGACGTGGCCAGCCTTGCTGGTTTAGAGTGCCTCAGGTCAGTTAATAAGCAACTATCCTTTCTATCTACCAAATTATTTATATAGTTTGTTATTGTGATGGCTGTGCTAAGGTTTTACTTCAGAAGGATTTAGTGTTAGCATCACCAATTGTTGGGGGGGGGGGGGGGGGACCTGTTCATCTGTTTAGCAACCTAGTTTTATGTTCCACGTTTGTATTTGATCTCCTTAAGAGAAGTGATTTAAACTAGTGACTTATTGACTTTGCACAGTTTGTTTTTACATTTTTTTATAACACACAAATGTTTTTGTGTTTTTACTTGTAACCTATGAAACCAACTACCTGTCTTTTGTTGTGCAATAGGTTGGCCTCATTGCTGTAAACGATGGGATTATCCTTCGCAACCATATTTCACGAATCCTTCAGCGCCACTTCAAAGGAAAGCCTTATTATGTTGATCTCGTTGATTTGTTCAATGAGGTAATCATATACTCTGCCATACATATATGTTAATGCCAAATTTACTTAATGCTTCTTACACTTGCCTGATGCCAAATTTACTTATATGTCTAGGTTGAGTTCAAGACAGCTTCAGGGCAGTTGTTGGATCTTATCACAACTCATGAGGGAGAAAAGGATCTCACAAAATATAACTTGACAGTGTAAGTTCATGTTGCAGTGACTTTTACACGCTTTGTTTCTTTGCATGATTTACTGTGTCTATGTTTGTAACCTTAGATGTTTTTTTTTAAAAAAAAAGTGATAATTCTTCTTCCACATTGCCTGTGTAGCTTCCAGATGAGTTGTTTGCATTATTTCTTTAGTAGCTCAAAATTGGGATATCATCTTTATTTATTGATGATTTTTTAATGTTTGACATTTTGCAGTCATCGACGCATTGTGCAATACAAGACAGCATATTATTCATTTTATCTTCCGGTAAGAGTTAGCATTCTATATGAAATTTTATGTTGTCTGGTTGGTTACCGTTAATTAGATGCAAGTAGTGATGATATTCTACTTTGCCCAAGGTTGCATGTGCATTGCTGCTGTCTGGTGAGAATTTGGAAAACTTTGGTGATGTAAAGAACATTCTTGTTGAAATGGGAACATACTTTCAAGTCCAGGTAATTCTCTTTTTTTGGAAGTGGAAATATCATTAGTTAGTTTATATTGGACTGCCTCTGATGAATGAGTTCTTTTTATAGGATGATTATCTAGATTGTTTTGGAGATCCTGAATTCATTGGCAAGGTTAGTGCATATACCTGTTGCACTAACTTGAGTATAACTATTAGGTTGATTGCAGTCAAGGCCTATTTTCTTTATGACTTCTGATTTGATCTGTATGAACTCTTATCACAGATCGGAACTGACATTGAGGACTACAAGTGCTCCTGGTTAGTTGTGCAAGCTCTTGAGCATGCCGACGAGAGCCAAAAGCGCATTCTATTTGTAAGTGCTATTGACTTGGTACCTTTTACGAACCTGAAGGGCACACAGTCTGAACCCTACATGTCTGATCAACAGGAAAACTATGGAAAGTCGAATCCTGAGTCTGTTGCAAAAGTGAAGGATTTGTATAAAGAACTTAATTTGGAGGTTTGTCTTCAGCATTCTTTGTATTTATCATTTATTATCATCATCACTTGAATAGTCCACTGTGCATAGCATGCACATTTGGCATAAAGAATGAGCATCCCTGATGTCTTGATTAAGAACAAAACGTTACACGTGACTGGCGCCTCATTTGGTTGAAGATGCCTGAAACAATATCCAAACCTAGGCATATTCATTTAGCCATGCCAGAAACTGACACCCTGTTGTTATGTTCTATTTTTTGTTGACATCCCTTTCTCATTCTTATGCTCCAGGCGGTATTTCATGAATACGAGAGGGAGAGCTACAATAAGCTGATTGCCGACATCGAGGCCCAGCCGAGCAAAGCAGTTCAGAACGTTTTGAAGTCCTTCCTGCACAAGATCTACAAGAGGCAGAAGTAGAGCTAGCTCATGGAGAAGCTGTTCCATGGTTGCTTGCTTCGGTAACTAGAGTTGATGTGGACGAGTGACCCCTATGTTATGTGTTTGATGGTTGTGTTTGTACCGTACAGTACATTGTGCTACTCCCAACAGTAATAAAGCGCAGTGCTATTTAGGGGTGTGTGAACCTCGTGTGTCATTATCTTGTCCCGGTCTCTCCAACTCCTTAGCTGCAATTTGAAGAGCTGATTATCAGGCGATTCATTTACATTCCAAGATAAGTGTGAATCGACAAACTAATATCAATGTTCGAAAGTTCCACAATGATTTCTTGGTGGTGGTGGGCTGTGTCGAGTGTTATGCTTGCGACGGCCTCGATGTGCCATATGAGACACAGGGTCTCATGAATAGGATGGTTGAGCAGAGAGGCAAACACTAATACGAACATCTGGAAAGCAGCAGGGATATACGTTCTTCTGGTCCATCCCGTTGTAAGGGTGTGTTTGGTTGAGATGTGGCTTCTGAAAAAGCTGCTGTGAGCTGTAGGCTGTGGAAAAGCTGCTTTAGGTTGTGGGCTGTGGAAAAGCTGTAAGCTGTTTGGTTCAAACAAGTAAAACTTACCTCCTATCTCTATTTTCCTTGGAACAACTGTGAAACAGCTCTCTATTTTCACCATTTCAAAAAGCAGAAAGCCAAAAGCCAAAAGCAGGGTCCAAGGTGCTTTCAAAACTGTACTACCCAAAAGTAGCTGCTTCTGAAAAAGCAGTTTCTGGTTTCCACCCCTTTGTTTGGCTTTTAGCTTTTTGGAAGCAAAAACAGCTCCAAAAGCTCAACCAAAGGCACCCTAAGTAGCACAAGGCTGCAATAGAATCGCGTCTACAAGTACAGGACAAATACGTTTCAGAAAAAGTACATGATATATTTTTTTAGGGAGAGACGGATATAAATGTTGTGGTGAAGAAGAGCACATGTACAATTTCGTTGAACCTTAGAACCGCGGCTGTAGCAATATGAAATTTGGCTGCTTGTACAAAACAAGATCCTTGCGGTGGTAAGTTCTAGTTGATTCCGGCTTTATGTCACTGTATGATGGAGTAGTTCGAGAAGATTCTGGAACAAATCTTAGCAAGATTTTCAGACAGTGAAGACATGTAGTGTGTCATTGTGCTGTCATGCCACCACAAAGTGCTGTGGAGATCGATCGAGTGTTGTAGACTGTTGTCGTGCGTGATCTGCTCGGGGCGATCTGGTAGACGAACGGTGAGTCTGTTGCGTGATCGGTGTATGTACCACTTCAGGTACTCGTCGTACATCCGGACGTCGTTCTGACGTTGCTCCATGACGACATCCAGGTGCGTCCTGTCCATCCATGCCGTCGTCCACTTATGCTATATTGGTCGCAGTCTGTACCATGCTGACCAGCCCTCAATTGCCTGCATTTCCAAAATCATCGATGTTACAGAGCAAGGCATACAAAGTGTAAACATTACTCGGATGGAGTTTGACTCACCGATGTATGGCTCGCAGTAGGAACCTACCGTCCAGAGGGGGCACAACCTGGTGGAAACCGAACTGTCGCATTATACGCTGCAGCGCGTAAGCCTCCACCATGTATGAGAACACCATATGGCATGTCGTCTCCCATAGTGTCGCGTCCTGCAGGCATTGTAGGGATAGCCCATACGGCGATACATGCTTTACGAAATTTACAGTCCATGGACCCCAAATGATGTCGCTGTCGTGCAACGACTCGGACTCGTTGTGCCACAGCAAATAGCACCTCGATGGTTTGCCCTTGGCCCAGCACATATGGGCAATAATTCACCACAAGCCCATAGTAGACCCGTCTATTAGGTCGATGAACTCGCCGAACGGGTACACTGGCATCACGATGGTCGGACGCTCGATAGAGAAGTGCTACAAACTCCACAATTGCAGGAGCACATAGCACATGCACAGGTTGGGGTGATCAGCAGTGCCGTGCTAGCAAGCATCACACAACCCCTGATATGTGGCGCATAGGACAGCTGATCCCCAGCTGTATTGAGGCATCGCCCTAAACTCCGCATCAACCAAATACTCGACGAGGCGAATGAACTCAGTGATGCAAATATCACTATGTGTGCCTGAAAATATGCTCCAACCAAAGAGATGAAGAAGGTACACGACAAGGTGTGTCTTGAAGACCTCGAGTGGTGCACCCTGCAGGCACGCAATGAAATTCTTCAGCCAAGCATGGGGGACGCCACGAGCACCCTTCGGGATAGGCAGGCTGAACCGGTCTACCAGCCTCTCCTTCCAGTCTGCCGGTGTAGGTGCTCAAACAAGTTCGTCACCCCGGAGAGGGAGACCGATCAAGAACGAGACGTCCTGCAGAGTGATCATCATCTCACCCTACCAAAAGTGGAATATGTGCATCTCGGGCCTCCACCTGTCCACCAATGCTACGAGCAGGCTGCCGTCAATAGTGAATTGGCGTCTGATGGAGACCAGCCTCGCAAAGGGCAATAAGATGATGGCCTGCAAGATTGAGATGTATAGCGCTTGTCCAGCTTCCAATGATCCCTCCCTGCCCGTAGCTTGAAGGGTCGAGGGCCAGCCACGTCACCCGTCATCCATGAGTGGCTCTGATAATGCTATGCCTTCCAACAAATGTGATAGACCAAATTTTAGTGCGAAGATTGACAATGACAGTAAAATAATACAAGTTAGTGATTACATGCGTGTAATTACATACGAATAATTCATTAATTACCGATAATTCAATTACCCATTTGAAAAAATTATGAGTGGTTCATTACCATCAACCTTAGCACTTAATTACTTAGCACTAACTAATTGCCACTACAGTTATTACGATTGCTTAATTACATACTACCATACAATAACAAATTATAGGTATTGTATGTACACAAAAAAACAGTGTCTACATTACTATGACCAACTTACTTTATAATAGAAACTACATTAATTACGACTAACTAAATAACATTAATTAACTAAGACTATGGGAATAACATCGAAAGCATACGATAAAAATTACCTATATTTCGGGATAAACAATCAGCAATGGCGCGTCCTCAATGAGCTATGCATTGGGTTTTCAAAATAATTAGCTATGCACTCCTAATTTAGAGAGTACCTTGCAACAAATGGGATAGACAAAATATTGCTGCAAAGATTGATAATGACAGTAAAATACTACAAGCTAGTGATTTCATGCATGTAACTACATACGAATAATTCATTAATTACTGATAATTTCATTATCCATCCAAAAAAATTACCAGTAATTCATTACTGTCATCTGCAGCACTTAATTACTTACCACTAACTCATTAGTTAACCCTAACTAATTACCACTACAGTAATTATACTGCTTAATTACATACTACCATACAATAACAAATTATGGGTACCGTACGTACACAAAAATAGTAAAAACTACATCTAAATTACTACGACCTATTTACTTCAGAATACAAACTATATTAATTATAACTAACTAAATAATATTAATTAATTATGACTACAGGAATAACGTCAAAAGCATGCGATAAAAAATTACCTACCTTTTATTAGAAGCAATCAGTATTGTTGCGTCCTCCTGTCGCGTCCTTAATGAGCTATGCACTTCCTTCTCAAAATAATGAGCAATGCACTCTTAATTTTGAGCGACGACTACGAGAATGCGCTTCTGCGATGAGCGATGACGAACTGCGAGAGGTTTGTATTTATGGCCGCGCGAAAAGAGAACCCGGTGCGCTCACCCTATAAATTAAGAACTCCTTATCGATGAGCAACACTTCAGGTGAGGGGGGCGGCATGGTAACATTGACACATGTGCAGATGAGAGAGTGGGTGAGGGGCACGACACAGACATAATGACATTAGTGCGAACGAGAGAGCGCGCGAGGGGGATGACACGGATAGAGTAACAATTGTGCAAAGAACACATCAGAAAAGAAAAGATAGCAGTAACGGGCCAACATATGTACGAAGGATAGATGTCAAACACTGCAAAAGATGCTTGAGCATCGTTAATTTCATGATTAAATTAACATTAATTAACGTGATAAATTCAGAGCACATAAAATTCTCAAAAAAATTATTATGACTATGTCGGGATGCTTCTCACAAAAGTTCATAATTTTTTGGAGCTCGTTTGCTATATGTAACAGCTCCTATAAATATTAAAATTTTGTGATTTTTTAGCAACATTCATACCTGATAAAATTACCAAAAAATTATACAGCTAAGTACGTTGTGTCAGAAGGCTGCACATAAAATTTCGTAATTTTTTGAGCTCATTTGTTATATATAGAAATTTAAATAAATAGTAAACAAAAAATAAATTAGGGCAGGTAATTAAGCTGGCTTAATCCCCTGCCGTCTTGTGGTGGGACGGTAAGTCCCCTGTCGTCTGGTGATGGGGTGGCAGGTTCCCTATCGTCTGGTGGTGGGGTGGCAGGCCGCCTGCCGTCCCACCACGGGGCGGTAGCGGTTACACGTCCTGTCACCGGACGGCAAAAACACCATTTTTGTCAATACGCTAAATATATAAATATTTTTGTAAATATAGTGCCAAACATACTAAAAACTCCACATATATGTGCATTTAGTGCAAAAATACGTATCTACACTCTGTAAGGTATTAGACATATCTAGTATTTATCCAGCGATCTTCGCTCTAGATCTAACATATGTTTCAGTATGAGACACACGTGTATATATATGTATGGTGTAAATATGGTGTGCATGGGTATGCGTCATACGTTTTAATCTCTACTACTTAAAAATTGAAGTTGGTGGCAGTCCGTCCGTTCTCCACAGGTGGGTCGACATGTGGGCCGCTCCGCTCGATTCTTCCGCGACCTCGCTCCGCCTCGATTCCCCTGCGACGTCACTCCGCCCTCCATTCCTCTGCACCCCATTCCACCGCAGACCTCGCTCCGCCCACGCGCTGCCGCCGCCGCCTCTCGCTCCTCCGCTCCGCCGTCGCCTCCTCCTCCCCACCCCACGCTGCCGCCGCCTCCCGCTCCTCCGCTCCGCCGACGCCTCCCTCTCCCCACCCCGCGCCGCTACCCTCCCCCGCATCGAATCCTTTCCCCCGTCTCCCCCGTTCTCTGCGCCGCCGTTCTCCGCGCCGCTACCCTCCCCCCCAGGCGGCGCGGCGCGGATTCTCCTCCCCACCGAGACCTCTCCCCCAGTTCTCCGCGCCGCCCCTCTCCCCTCCCCCGTCCCAATCCGCGCCCATGTCTCTTCCCGGAGTCGTCTCCACCTTCCACCGTCCCGATCCACGCGCGTAGCTCCTCACAACTGCTCCCCACGATGCCACGACCAGAAAACATCCGCTCTCATGCGCACCTAGCTCTCTCTCGCCCCGCATTCTCCCTGCCCTCCACTTCCTCCGTCGTCGCTGCTCCACATCCATCGCCCTCGCTGTGCCCTCCCCATCTCCTACGGTTAGGGTTTCGCCACTTCTTCCCCCACCCATGGCGGCAGCCACGGCCACCTCGCTCCTACGCCTCTCCCTCCCGCGCCGACCCAACCCTGTCCCCCTCTCCGCCCGCCGCCGCCACCTCCGTCTCCGCCGCTCACCAACGGCACCTACCGCCGCCGCGAGATCCCCTTTCGTGCCTTCCCCTTCCCCAGAACCCGGGTCGGGCATCGGCGATGCCCTCGGTGGCGTCGCCATCTTCTCCGCGGCCACCGGCGAGCCCTTCCTGTTCAGGGACTTGTGGGACCAGAACGAGGTAGAGATGTTCATCATTTTCTCCAATTAGCTTGATTTGTGTATTGCGAGGAGACGTGACCTAGAAATTTTTGTCTTTATATTCGGGGTTAAGCTATGCATATTGCAACCCAAAGGTTTTCATAATAAGATGCGATGAATTGTTACATTGCTTGAGCAAAATATATTCCTTCTGTAGATTGGAACACTAAACCCCATTTAACTCTGAAATTATTTGATGACACTACGAGAATTTTATGAATTTGATGCAGTACATAAATGAATTGGGGGAGTGCTTTGCTTGTGCAGGGAATGGCCGTCGTCGCACTGCTAAGGCATTTCGGTTTCCCTTGCTGGTGAGAGAGATAGCTCCTCCTCCTCTATATATTGTTTTGCCCTGAAACTTATGAACTACAACTTGGTCAGAGTTTGTGCTTGTTGGTTTAATTTCATTTTCTGTGCTAATCATCAACTCTTGTGTCTTGTGTAGTTGGGAGTTGGCCTCTGTGTTGAGCGATACGAAGGAGTTATTTGATTTAGCTGGTGTCAAACTAATTGCTGTCGGTGTTGGCACTCCAGATAAAGCCCGTATTCTTGCTGAACATGTATGTAGTACGCTTCAATTTATACCTTATCCCTTACCCTCTTAACACACACGCCGTGAATTGTTCTAACTTATCCCTCTTGTCTGATGACTTGCCAGACAATGAGTTTCCAAAAAACAAATTCAATCAATCATGCATATATGTTTTAGAGAGTTCTCCAGAAATTTCCATCCCTAACTAACTCTGTCTAAAATATTTAATGCAGTTGCCCTTTCCGTTGGATTGCCTCTATGCACATCCTGGACGCAAGGAACTAATTCACGTGCTCACGCATTAATGAACCTATTGGATATTGCTATATTGTATGCTAGAGAGTAACTATATACTCTTGATATTATGTTTGAACTTTTGAATATACCCCTTTCTTTCATATTGTATCTGTTGAACTTGTAAGCATCTCCTTGCCATTTTATTGTCTAGATTGTACTAACAGGATCTATCCCATAAAAACATGCAATTACTTTCCACCAAAACATTTTCGTTCTTCTGTTCCTGAGCATATGACTTCCATCTAACCTTTCCAGGCACATGATCTCTTGGGTCTATATTTTGGTATTGGTCGCACATTCTTCAACCCAGCCAGTGTAAGCATCTGTTTTGTTTTTCACTTGTGTAGTTGTTTTGTAATGAAAATTTCTTGGAAATTGTTGTAAACAGTTGAACATATTCCTTTGAAGGTCAAAATGTTTTCTCGGTTTGACTCCCTCAAGGAGGCAGTGAAGAATTATATAATCAAAGCCACCCCAGATGATAGGGCAAGTGTCCTGCAATAGGTTAGATCATTTACAGGTACTTTACTTTAACTGCTTCTGCCGGCCCTTGAAAAAAAATGCTTCTGCCACCATCAGAAGCATATAATTATATGTTTTTTGGCTAAGTTTTCTTGCATAGTGCTTGTTGTTGTTTGTGTGATTAATCAGACCAAGAGGAAATGTGTTATTTGTTGTTGCTGCAAATGCGATCATCAATGGCTCATTGGAAATGCATTTTCTTCAAATACATTTTAGAGCCAATGGGCAAAGCGACATTATGCAGGCAGACCATCATTACATGACATGGGACAATGTTGGTAGCGCTCCCCTTCTTGTGCCACTTGTTGATATTGCAGCTTTAAGAAAGTCTTGAATAGCAGCAGTGTTTTCACTTGATCTCAGAATTGCAAATTGTTGATGCTATTTTTCGAGAGGAAATGTTTGATGCTATTAGTTGGTTCATATGTTCCCAGTTTTCGGTTTATGCTCAAGGGGGAGTAGTCCTATCGTTTATGTTTACACCTACTTGTAAGTCAAAATAAGTTACACTTTCATTGTTTGTTCTACTAATGAGAGAATAGTGTATTGTCATGTTGCCTTTACCTTTTGATTTATTTTGCATTTGTAATGCTGTGAATACAATGTATTTATGGTATTCTTGAACATTTTATATTTGTGCTACCTTTATTTTGAATTCTGGTACATTTGATTTATGTGGCAATATTTAGACTGTGGGTGTTCTAGACATTTAGTTGATGTATACTCATTTCTCAGATTGATATGAAGGCTTTGGTCCACATGAATGAGGAAGATATGAAGTCTTTAGGCATTCCAATGGTACTGCAAGAACTTGAACTGAAACATTTTGATATCATATGGTTCTCAAAAGCAGGTCTGCTGTGTATCTTCTGTCCAAATGGTTTTAGATGCTTCTCTTTTGCTAAAATAAGAGATCTTTCCTACGGAAGCAATTTAAATATATAAATTGGTAGAATAGGTTTATGTTATAACTTCCCTGCATGTTGATTGACATGGAAATATTTACAATGTTTATATATTCTTCATATGTTCCATGTCTGTCTGATTTGAATCTTGTTGAATATGTATCCAGTCAACTCATTTATTAATACATATTTCTCATCCTGGGTTGTCTAATGGAAATAAACATTGGTTGGGTAAAATGGATTAAACTGATTAAGTAGTAAGCATCTCTTTTGGGATTCCGTTGCAACGCACGGGCATTTTACTAGTCTAAAAAAAGTCAGGCCTGGAACATATTCCCCAACTGCTAGCTTCTGGGGCGGCCGGCTGCTACGGCGAGACAGTTCCACCACCCATGGAACTCGTCGGACTAACGTACTCGCACGTTTCTACCACGAAGACGAAAACGTGGAAGACAAAAATGAAAAGAAGGCACCGAGTGATACTTTTCCTTCTGCCCACGGCAGTAGGAAGTTGCTGCTTCAAGTCGAAGCGCACGTTGACGTTGGCATGGGCCTCCCACAGTCGCACGCATGCATACATAGCGCATGCACACCCCTCTCTCGATCTCAATCTGGTCCCACAGTCCAACTCTAATCTTCGCCATGTGTTTTACCATCGGATACACCGTTCGCGTCCAGGTCAGTCACGTGACTAACAGGTCGCACGCATGCCATGACCACCGCGAATACACCTAGCCTGTTCGGGACGGAAGAAGCTGGACGGCTTTTCGCAGCCGCTACAGTACCTAACTTTTAAACGAAGTATTTTTTTAAGACGGGGTCTATAACTTAAACGTAGTACACATTAAAAATCCAACATCTATACCAGCTAAAATCGCAAATGAGTATCGATCTCTCCGTAATCTGTACCGTAAACAGCTAAAATTCAAAAATTTCAACCAAAAACCATAAGCCGTAGCCAAAAAGAACACCCCCTTAGTCGCTGGTCACGGCACGCACGGTGAAATTCAGTCTTGCTTAAGTGCTTATTTCAATGCGTGGTCTAACTAGGTAGGCTACGATGGATGTGCAAGTTTAAGGCGTGGTCTGACTAGGTAGGCACAATGATAGTGACGCATTAGCAGGCGAAGAGAAGTGTCCTCTCGTCTTCTCCTCCTCGCGTGCGCGTGAGGTGAGGTGCGAAGGAGAGCGCAATGGCGACGGCGGTGGCGAACGGCTCGGGTGGCGAGGCCGTGTTCGCGGAGATATACAACAAGCTCAAGGAGGAGATGCTCGAGGACCCCGCCTTCGAGTTCACCGACGAGTCGCTCCAGTGGATCGACCGCGTAATTCCTCCTTCCATTTCCTTCTCTCTCTTTCTTGGAGTGGAGGAGGCCTTCATCATCGCATCAAAGCTTTGAATTTTTACCGGGTTTTCGGGGCTTTGGGCGATTGTGAAGGATCTGATGCCTGGCCGGTTAATTCTTCCGGTTCGTTTCAATTCTGTGTTCCTAATAGTAGAATGTTATGGAGTCAGGGTTGGGTTAGCAGAGTAAGTAAACATGAAGGATTGTTTTTTAGATTGGTTTGGTGCGTTGGATTGCTAGGAAGGTCTGAGCAACTGAGTGATTAACACCCCCCCCCCCCCCCCGCGGAAAAAAGAGTAGGAGTAAGTAAACATGAAAGAAGAGCCGGGTTTTTATTCTGGGTTAACTAATAGTTTGTCTAAGGATTGATCGATTTGTTAAGAAAGGCGAAATTACTGTGAGATTTGCAGTTGCTAAACAATAACTTTTTTCACTTATGGTCACATCAATTTGGTGAGTTTCTCCATGATTACTGACATTTGAGTTGTTCTTCCTGCTCCTTTGACACATTGAACCAATCTAAGGCTCACAAGGAGATGGAGATGTCATGTTCATCTTTTAAAAAGGCTCACAAGGAGTATTGAATAGGCTACCGCTGGAGCATACTATCTAGGATTCACTTACGTTATAAGACTAAGCATACAAATTCCATAAGCTATAGTGTCAAAACTCCTTTTTTTCACAGTTCAATTTTAAATCCAGCAAATTATGAATGTTGTTCTGATGAATCATCAGTATATCTTAAACTTAGACACTTACTTGTCTTGAAGGACTTAAAAAAAAAACCAAAGTAGGTTGCTTCCTAGACAGAACCAAGTTGGTTACTTCGCTTTCCGTTGTTAAATTGACTTATGCCCATGCGAGGGTAAATCGAATTAAAAGGAATTATAAAAAATTTAAGTACTGCCTATGGTCACAAATTCTTGTTAAAATCTGATCAATGGTATCATTATTGACTTCACAATTTATTGTGATAAAAAACTAACAGTTAAAGTCTTATCTTGGAGACTGAAAAGTCAAAACACCAATGGTTTCTGACTATTTTTTATGTTAAATAAGTCGATTACCACTGTTAGACAGTAGAGATATTATAGGTTCAGAAAAATGGTGGAGCATCACACATGTTTCAGTAGAGGTTGAACCTTGAGCTTGACCTTTTACAATTAAGCAAGTCGCACTTGTGCTAGTTAATTATTGTTGATGGATTGTTTCTGTTGGCTGTTGTTAATGGATATATATTGATGGTGTTGAATGGATGGGTGTTATAATTGGATGTTCTGTGATCATCGACTCTGTTCCCATATTTTTTTTGTGGTGTGAAGAAAAATATCCGTAGAAAGTATCTGTTGATGTTCTTTATTCAATTTCTGCTATTATGATTTAAGAACAATGTGTCACTATGTTATACAGCCTTTTTCAAAATCTTTTCTTTCATTTGGAGTAGATGCTGGATTACAACGTGCTTGGAGGAAAGTGCAACCGTGGGCTTTCTGTCGTCGATAGCTACAAGATATTGAAGGGTGTAGATGTTCTGAGCAAGGAGGAGATATTTCTTGCCTGCACCCTTGGTTGGTGCATTGAATGGGTAACACATTCTCCCCGTTGTTTTGGAGGTTTTCTGATAATAACTGAAAATCTCAGCTAAGTTGGCGCCATTGATGGTTCTTGATCATTTTGCAGCTTCAAGCTTATTTTCTGGTGCTTGACGATATCATGGACAGCTCCCAGACACGACGTGGCCAGCCTTGCTGGTTTAGAGTGCCTCAGGTCAGTTAATAAGCAACTATCCTTTCTATCTACCAAATTATTTATATAGTTTGTTATTTTGATGGCTGTGCTAAGGTTTTACTTCGGAAGGATTTAGTGTTAGCATCACCAATTGTTGGGGGGGGGGGGGGACCTGTTCATCTGTTTAGCAACCTAGTTTTATGTTCCACGTTTGTATTTGATCTCCTTAAGAGAAGTGATTTAAACTAGTGACTTATTGACTTTGCACAGTTTGTTTTTACATTTTTTTATAACACACAAATGTTTTTGTGTTTTTACTTGTAACCTATGAAACCAACTACCTGTCTTTTGTTGTGCAATAGGTTGGCCTCATTGCTGTAAACGATGGGATTATCCTTCGCAACCATATTTCACGAATCCTTCAGCGCCACTTCAAAGGAAAGCCTTATTATGTTGATCTCGTTGATTTGTTCAATGAGGTAATCATATACTCTGCCATACATATATGTTAATGCCAAATTTACTTAATGCTTCTTACACTTGCCTGATGCCAAATTTACTTATATGTCTAGGTTGAGTTCAAGACAGCTTCAGGGCAGTTGTTGGATCTTATCACAACTCATGAGGGAGAAAAGGATCTCACAAAATATAACTTGACAGTGTAAGTTCATGTTGCAGTGACTTTTACACGCTTTGTTTCTTTGCATGATTTACTGTGTCTATGTTTGTAACCTTAGATGTTTTTTTTTAAAAAAAAGTGATAATTCTTCTTCCACATTGCCTGTGTAGCTTCCAGATGAGTTGTTTGCATTATTTCTTTAGTAGCTCAAAATTGGGATATCATCTTTATTTATTGATGATTTTTTAATGTTTGACATTTTGCAGTCATCGACGCATTGTGCAATACAAGACAGCATATTATTCATTTTATCTTCCGGTAAGAGTTAGCATTCTATATGAAATTTTATGTTGTCTGGTTGGTTACCGTTAATTAGATGCAAGTAGTGATGATATTCTACTTTGCCCAAGGTTGCATGTGCATTGCTGCTGTCTGGTGAGAATTTGGAAAACTTTGGTGATGTAAAGAACATTCTTGTTGAAATGGGAACATACTTTCAAGTCCAGGTAATTCTCTTTTTTTGGAAGTGGAAATATCATTAGTTAGTTTATATTGGACTGCCTCTGATGAATGAGTTCTTTTTATAGGATGATTATCTAGATTGTTTTGGAGATCCTGAATTCATTGGCAAGGTTAGTGCATATACCTGTTGCACTAACTTGAGTATAACTATTAGGTTGATTGCAGTCAAGGCCTATTTTCTTTATGACTTCTGATTTGATCTGTATGAACTCTTATCACAGATCGGAACTGACATTGAGGACTACAAGTGCTCCTGGTTAGTTGTGCAAGCTCTTGAGCATGCCGACGAGAGCCAAAAGCGCATTCTATTTGTAAGTGCTATTGACTTGGTACCTTTTACGAACCTGAAGGGCACACAGTCTGAACCCTACATGTCTGATCAACAGGAAAACTATGGAAAGTCGAATCCTGAGTCTGTTGCAAAAGTGAAGGATTTGTATAAAGAACTTAATTTGGAGGTTTGTCTTCAGCATTCTTTGTATTTATCATTTATTATCATCATCACTTGAATAGTCCACTGTGCATAGCATGCACATTTGGCATAAAGAATGAGCATCCCTGATGTCTTGATTAAGAACAAAACGTTACACGTGACTGGCGCCTCATTTGGTTGAAGATGCCTGAAACAATATCCAAACCTAGGCATATTCATTTAGCCATGCCAGAAACTGACACCCTGTTGTTATGTTCTATTTTTTGTTGAC
The DNA here is from genome assembly GCA_017311315.1 of Dendrocalamus latiflorus. Classification (NCBI taxonomy): domain Eukaryota; kingdom Viridiplantae; phylum Streptophyta; class Magnoliopsida; order Poales; family Poaceae; genus Dendrocalamus; species Dendrocalamus latiflorus. The sequence continues at coordinate 21,962,442 of CM029647.1, read as the reverse complement.
ATCCCTTTCTCATTCTTATGCTCCAGGCGGTATTTCATGAATACGAGAGGGAGAGCTACAATAAGCTGATTGCCGACATCGAGGCCCAGCCGAGCAAAGCAGTTCAGAACGTTTTGAAGTCCTTCCTGCACAAGATCTACAAGAGGCAGAAGTAGAGCTAGCTCATGGAGAAGCTGTTCCATGGTTGCTTGCTTCGGTAACTAGAGTTGATGTGGACGAGTGACCCCTATGTTATGTGTTTGATGGTTGTGTTTGTACCGTACAGTACATTGTGCTACTCCCAACAGTAATAAAGCGCAGTGCTATTTAGGGGTGTGTGAACCTCGTGTGTCATTATCTTGTCCCGGTCTCTCCAACTCCTTAGCTGCAATTTGAAGAGCTGATTATCAGGCGATTCATTTACATTCCAAGATAAGTGTGAATCGACAAACTAATATCAATGTTCGAAAGTTCCACAATGATTTCTTGGTGGTGGTGGGCTGTGTCGAGTGTTATGCTTGCGACGGCCTCGATGTGCCATATGAGACACAGGGTCTCATGAATAGGATGGTTGAGCAGAGAGGCAAACACTAATACGAACATCTGGAAAGCAGCAGGGATATACGTTCTTCTGGTCCATCCCGTTGTAAGGATGTGTTTGGTTGAGATGTGGCTTCTGAAAAAGCTGCTGTGAGCTGTAGGCTGTGGAAAAGCTGCTGTAGGTTGTGGGCTGTGGAAAAGCTGTAAGCTGTTTGGTTCAAACAAGTAAAACTTACCTCCTATCTCTATTTTCCTTGAAACAACTGTGAAACAGCTCTCTATTTTCACCATTTCAAAAAGCAGAAAGCCAAAAGCCAAAAGCAGGGTCCAAGGTGCTTTCAAAACTGTACTACCCAAAAGTAGCTGCTTCTGAAAAAGCAGTTTCTGGTTTCCACCCCTTTGTTTGGCTTTTAGCTTTTTGGAAGCAAAAACAGCTGCCAAAAGCTCAACCAAAGGCACCCTAAGTAGCACAAGGCTGCAATAGAATCGCGTCTACAAGTACAGGACAAATACGTTTCAGAAAAAGTACATGATATATTTTTTTAGGGAGAGACGGATATAAATGTTGTGGTGAAGAAGAGCACATGTACAATTTCGTTGAACCTTAGAACCGCGGCTGTAGCAATATGAAATTTGGCTGCTTGTACAAAACAAGATCCTTGCGGTGGTAAGTTCTAGTTGATCCGGCTTTATGTCACTGTATGATGGAGTAGTTCGAGAAGATTCTGGAACAAATCTTAGCAAGATTTTCAGACAGTGAAGACATGTAGTGTGTCATTGCTGTCATGCCACCACAAAGTGCTGTGGAGATCGATCGAGTGTTGTAGACTGTTGTCGTGCGTGATCTGCTCGGGGCGATCTGGTAGACGAACGGTGAGTCTGTTGCGTGATCGGTGTATGTACCACTTCAGGTACTCGTCGTACATCCGGACGTCGTTCTGACGTTGCTCCATGACGACATCCAGGTGCGTCCTGTCCATCCATGCCGTCGTCCACTTATGCTATATTGGTCGCCAGTCTGTACCATGCTGACCAGCCCTCAATTGCCTGCATTTCCAAAATCATCGATGTTACAGAGCAAGGCATACAAAGTATAAACATTACTCGGATGGAGTTTGACTCACCGATGTATGGCTCGCAGTAGGAACCTACCGTCCAGAGGGGGCACAACCTGGTGGAAACCGAACTGTCGCATTATACGCTGCAGCGCGTAAGCCTCCACCATGTATGAGAACACCATATGGCATGTCGTCTCCCATAGTGTCGCGTCCTGCAGGCATTGTAGGGATAGCCCATACGGCGATACATGCTTTACGAAATTTACAGTCCATGGACCCCAAATGACGTCGCTGTCGCGCAACGACTCGGACTCGTTGTGCCACAGCAAATAGCACCTCGATGGTTTGCCCTTGGCCCAGCACATATGGGCAATAATTCACCAGAAGCCCATAGTAGACCCGTCTATTAGGTCGATGAACTCGCCGAACGGGTACACTGGCATCACGATGGTCGGACGCTCGATAGAGAAGTGCTACAAACTCCACAATTGCAGGAGCACATAGCACATGCACAGGTTGGGGTGATCAGCAGTGCCGTGCTAGCAAGCATCACACAACCCCTGATATGTGGCGCATAGGACAGCTGATCCCCAGCTGTACTGAGGCATCGCCCTAAACTCCGCATCAACCAAATACTCGACGAGGCGAATGAACTCAGTGATGCAAATATCACTATGTGTGCCTGAAAATATGCTCCAACCAAAGAGATGAAGAAGGTACACGACAAGGTGTGTCTTGAAGACCTCGAGTGGTGCACCCTGCAGGCACGCAATGAAATTCTTCAGCCAAGCATGGGGGACGCCACGAGCACCCTTCGGGATAGGCAGGCTGAACCGGTCTACCAGCCTCTCCTTCCAGTCTGCCGGTGTAGGCGCTCAAACAAGTTCGTCACCCCGGAGAGGGAGACCGATCAAGAACGAGACGTCCTGCAGAGTGATCATCATCTCACCCTACCAAAAGTGGAATATGTGCATCTCGGGCCTCCACCTGTCCACCAATGCTACGAGCAGGCTGCCGTCAATAGTGAATTGGCGTCTGATGGAGACCAGCCTCGCAAAGGGCAATAAGATGATGGCCTGCAAGATTGAGATGTATAGCGCTTGTCCAGCTTCCAATGATCCCTCCCTGCCCGTAGCTTGAAGGGTCGAGGGCCAGCCACGTCACCCGTCATCCATGAGTGGCTCTGATAATGCTATGCCTTCCAACAAATGTGATAGACCAAATTTTAGTGCGAAGATTGACAATGACAGTAAAATAATACAAGTTAGTGATTACATGCGTGTAATTACATACGAATAATTCATTAATTACCGATAATTCAATTACCCATTTGAAAAAATTATGAGTGGTTCATTACCATCAACCTTAGCACTTAATTACTTAGCACTAACTAATTGCCACTACAGTTATTACGATTGCTTAATTACATACTACCATACAATAACAAATTATAGGTATTGTATGTACACAAAAAAACAGTGTCTACATTACTATGACCAACTTACTTTATAATAGAAACTACATTAATTACGACTAACTAAATAACATTAATTAACTAAGACTATGGGAATAACATCGAAAGCATACGATAAAAAATTACCTATATTTCGGGATAAACAATCAGCAATGGCGCGTCCTCAATGAGCTATGCATTGGCTTTTCAAAATAATTAGCTATGCACTCCTAATTTAGAGAGTACCTTGCAACAAATGGGATAGACAAAATATTACTGCAAAGATTGATAATGACAGTAAAATACTACAAGCTAGTGATTTCATGCATGTAACTACATACGAATAATTCATTAATTACTGATAATTTCATTATCCATCCAAAAAAATTACCAGTAATTCATTACTGTCATCTGCAGCACTTAATTACTTACCACTAACTCATTAGTTAACCCTAACTAATTACCACTACAGTAATTATGACTGCTTAATTACATACTACCATACAATAACAAATTATGGGTACCGTACGTACACAAAAATAGTAAAAACTACATCTAAATTACTACGACATTTACTTCAGAATACAAACTATATTAATTATAACTAACTAAATAATATTAATTAATTATGACTACAGGAATAACGTCAAAAGCATGATAAAAAATTACCTACCTTTTATGAGAAGCAATCAGCACTGTTGCGTCCTCCTGTCGCGTCCTTAATGAGCTATGCACTTCCTTCTCAAAATAATGAGCAATGCACTCTTAATTTTGAGCGACGACTACGAGAATGCGCTTCTGCGATGAGCGATGACGAACTGCGAGAGGTTTGTATTTATGGCCGCGCGAAAAGAGAACCCGGTGCGCTCACCCTATAAATTAAGAACTCCTTATCGACGAGCAACACTTCGGGTGAGGGGGCGGCATGGTAACATTGACACATGTGCAGACGAGAGAGTGGGTGAGGGGGACGACACAGACATAATGACATTAGTGCGAACGAGGAGCGCGCGAGGGGGATGACACGGATAGAGTAACAATTGTGCAAAGAACACATCAGAAAAGAAAAGATAGCAGTAACGGGCCAACATATGTACGAAGGATAGATGTCAAACACTGCAAAAGATGCTTGAGCATCGTTAATTTCATGATTAAATTAACATTAATTAACGTGATAAATTCAGAGCACATAAAATTCTCAAAAAAATTATTATGACTATGTCGGGATGCTTCTCACAAAAGTTCATAATTTTTTGGAGCTCGTTTGCTATATGTAACAGCTCCTATAAATATTAAAATTTTGTGATTTTTTAGCAACATTCATACTGATAAAATTACCAAAAAATTATACAGCTAAGTACGTTGTGTCAGAAGGCTGCACATAAAATTTCGTAATTTTTTGAGCTCATTTGTTATATATAGAAATTTAAATAAATAGTAAACAAAAAATAAATTAGGGCAGGTAATTAAGCTGGCTTAATCACCTGCCGTCTGGTGGTGGGACGGTAAGTCCCCTGTCGTCTGGTGATGGGGTGGCAGGTTCCCTATCGTCTGGTGGTGGGGTGGCAGGCCGCCTGCCATCCCACCACGGGGCGGTAGCGGTTACACGTCCTGTCACCGGACGGCAAAAACACCATTTTTGTCAATACGCTAAATATATAAATATTTTTGTAAATATAGTGCCAAACATACTAAAAACTCCACATATATGTGCATTTAGTGCAAAAATACGTATCTACATCTGTAAGGTATTAGACATATCTAGTATTTATCCAGCGATCTTCGCTCTAGATCTAACATATGTTTCAGTATGAGACACACGTGTATATATATGTATGGTGTAAATATGGTGTGCATGGGTATGCGTCATACGTTTTAATCTCTACTACTTAAAAATTGAAGTTGGTGGCAGTCCGTCCGTTCTCCACAGGTGGGTCGACATGTGGGCCGCTCCGCTCGATTCTTCCGCGACCTCGCTCCGCCTCGATTCCCCTGCGACGTCACTCCGCCCTCCATTCCTCTGCACCCCATTCCACCGCAGACCTCGCTCCGCCCACGCGCTGCCGCCGCCGCCTCTCGCTCCTCCGCTCCGCCGTCGCCTCCTCCTCCCCACCCCACGCTGCCGCCGCCTCCCGCTCCTCCGCTCCGCCGACGCCTCCCTCTCCCCACCCCGCGCCGCTACCCTCCCCCGCATCGAATCCTTTCCCCCGTCTCCCCCGTTCTCTGCGCCGCCGTTCTCCGCGCCACTACCCTCCCCCCCAGGCGGCGCGGCGCGGATTCTCCTCCCCACCGAGACCTCTCCCCCGTTCTCCGCGCCGCCCCTCTCCCCTCCCCCGTCCCAATCCGCGCCCATGTCTCTTCCCGGAGTAGTCTCCACCTTCCACCGTCCCGATCCACGCGCGTAGCTCCTCACAACTGCTCCCCACGATGCCACGACCAGAAAACATCCGCTCTCATGCGCACCTAGCTCTCTCTCGCCCCGCATTCTCCCTGCCCTCCACTTCCTCCGTCGCCGCTTCTCCACATCCATCGCCCTCGCTGTGCCCTCCCCATCTCCTACGGTTAGGGTTTCGCCACTTCTTCCCCCACCCATGGCGGCAGCCACGGCCACCTCGCTCCTACGCCTCTCCCTCCCGCGCGACCCAACCCTGTCCCCCTTTCCGCCCGCCGCCGCCACCTCCGTCTCCGCCGCTCACCAACGGCACCTACCGCCGCCGCGAGATCCCCTTTCGTGCCTTCCCCTTCCCCAGAACCCGGTCGGGCATCGGCGATGCCCTCGGTGGCGTCGCCATCTTCTCCGCGGCCACCGGCGAGCCCTTCCTGTTCAGGGACTTGTGGGACCAGAACGAGGTAGAGATGTTCATCATTTTCTCCAATTAGCTTGATTTGTGTATTGCGAGGAGACGTGACCTAGAAATTTGTCTTTATATTCGGGGTTAAGCTATGCATATTGCAACCCAAAGGTTTTCATAATAAGATGCGATGAATTGTTACATTGCTTGAGCAAAATATATTCCTTCTGTAGATTGGAACACTAAACCCCATTTAACTCTGAAATTATTTGATGACACTACGAGAATTTTATGAATTTGATGCAGTACATAAATGAATTGGGGGAGTGCTTTGCTTGTGCAGGGAATGGCCGTCGTCGCACTGCTAAGGCATTTCGGTTTCCCTTGCTGGTGAGAGAGATAGCTCCTCCTCCTCTATATATTGTTTTGCCCTGAAACTTATGAACTACAACTTGGTCAGAGTTTGTGCTTGTTGGTTTAATTTCATTTTCTGTGCTAATCATCAACTCTTGTGTCTTGTGTAGTTGGGAGTTGGCCTCTGTGTTGAGCGATACGAAGGAGTTATTTGATTTAGCTGGTGTCAAACTAATTGCTGTCGGTGTTGGCACTCCAGATAAAGCCCGTATTCTTGCTGAACATGTATGTAGTACGCTTCAATTTATACCTTATCCCTTACCCTCTTAACACACACGCCGTGAATTGTTCTAACTTATCCCTCTTGTCTGATGACTTGCCAGACAATGAGTTTCCAAAAAACAAATTCAATCAATCATGCATATATGTTTTAGAGAGTTCTCCAGAAATTTCCATCCCTAACTAACTCTGTCTAAAATATTTAATGCAGTTGCCCTTTCCGTTGGATTGCCTCTATGCACATCCTGGACGCAAGGAACTAATTCACGTGCTCACGCATTAATGAACCTATTGGATATTGCTATATTGTATGCTAGAGAGTAACTATATACTCTTGATATTATGTTTGAACTTTTGAATATACCCCTTTTTTATATTGTATCTGTTGAACTTGTAAGCATCTCCTTGCCATTTTATTGTCTAGATTGTACTAACAGGATCTATCCCATAAAAACATGCAATTACTTTCCACCAAAACATTTTCGTTCTTCTGTTCCTGAGCATATGACTTCCATCTAACCTTTCCAGGCACATGATCTCTTGGGTCTATATTTTGGTATTGGTCGCACATTCTTCAACCCAGCCAGTGTAAGCATCTGTTTTGTTTTTCACTTGTGTAGTTGTTTTGTAATGAAAATTTCTTGGAAATTGTTGTAAACAGTTGAACATATTCCTTTGAAGGTCAAAATGTTTTCTCGGTTTGACTCCCTCAAGGAGGCAGTGAAGAATTATATAATCAAAGCCACCCCAGATGATAGGGCAAGTGTCCTGCAATAGGTTAGATCATATACAGGTACTTTACTTTAACTGCTTCTGCCGGCCCTTGAAAAAAAATGCTTCTGCCACCATCAGAAGCATATAATTATATGTTTTTTGGCTAAGTTTTCTTGCATAGTGCTTGTTGTTGTTTGTGTGATTAATCAGAGCAAGAGGAAATGTGTTATTTGTTGTTGCTGCAAATGCGATCATCAATGGCTCATTGGAAATGCATTTTCTTCAAATACATTTTAGAGCCAATGGGCAAAGCGACATTATGCAGGCAGACCATCATTACATGACATGGGACAATGTTGGTAGCGCTCCCCTTCTTGTGCCACTTGTTGATATTGCAGCTTTAAGAAAGTCTTGAATAGCAGCAGTGTTTTCACTTGATCTCAGAATTGCAAATTGTTGATGCTATTTTTCGAGAGGAAATGTTCGATGCTATTAGTTGGTTCATATGTTCCCATTTTTCGGTTTATGCTCAAGGGGGAGCAGTCCTATCGTTTATGTTTACACCTACTTGTAAGTCAAAATAAGTTACACTTTCATTGTTTGTTCTACTAATGAGAGAATAGTGTATTGTCGTGTTGCCTTTACCTTTTGATTTATTTTGCATTTGTAATGCTGTGAATACAATGTATTTATGGTATTCTTGAACATTTTATATTTGTGCTACCTTTATTTTGAATTCTGGTACATTTGATTTATGTGGCAATATTTAGACTGTGGGTGTTCTAGACATTTAGTTGATGTATACTTATTTTCAGATTGATATGAAGGCTTTGGTCCACATGAATGAGGAAGATATGAAGTCTTTAGGTATTCCAATGGTACTGCAAGAACTTGAACTGAAACATTTTGATATCATATGGTTCTCAAAAGCAGGTCTGCTGTGTATCTTCTTTCCAAATGGTTTTAGATGCTTCTCTTTTGCTAAAATAAGAGATCTTTCGTACGGAAGCAATTTAAATATATAAATTGGTAGAATAGGTTTATGTTATAACTTCCCTGCATGTTGATTGACATGGAAATATTTACAATGTTTATATATTCTTCATATGTTCCATGTCTGTCTGATTTGAATCTTGTTGAATATGTATCCAGTCAACTCATTTATTATACATATTTCTCATCCTGGGTTGTCTAATGGAAATAAACATTGGTTGGGTAAAATGGATTAAACTGATTAAGTAGTAAGCATCTCTTTTGGGATTCCGTTGCAACGCACGGGCATTTTACTAGTCTAAAAAAATCAGGCCTGGAACATATTCCCCAACTGCTAGCTTCTGGGGCGGCCGGCTGCTACGGCGAGACAGTTCACCACCCATGGAACTCGTCGGACTAACGTACTCGCACGTTTCTACCACGAAGACGAAAACGTGGAAGACAAAAATGAAAAGAAGGCACCGAGTGATACTTTTCCTTCTGCCCACGGCAGTAGGAAGTTGCTGCTTCAAGTCGAAGCGCACGTTGACGTTGGCATGGGCCTCCCACAGTCGCACGCATGCATACATAGCGCATGCACACCCCTCTCTCGATCTCAATCTGGTCCCACAGTCCAACTCTAATCTTCGCCATGTGTTTTACCATCGGATACACCGTTCGCGTCCAGGTCAGTCACGTGACTAACAGGTCGTACGCATGCCATGACCACCGCGAATACACCTAGCCAGTTTAGTCGCTGGTCACGGCACGCACGGTGAAATTCAGTCTTGCTTAAGTGCTTATTTCAATGCGTGGTCTAACTAGGTAGGCTACGATGGATGTACAAGTTTAAGGCGTGGTCTGACTAGGTAGGCACAATGATAGTGACGCATTAGCAGGCGAAGAGAAGTGTCCTCTCGTCTTCTCCTCCTCGCGTGCGCGTGAGGTGAGGTGCGAAGGAGAGCGCAATGGCGACGGCGGTGGCGAACGGCTCGGGTGGCGAGGCCGTGTTCGCGGAGATATACAACAAGCTCAAGGAGGAGATGCTCGAGGACCCCGCCTTCGAGTTCACCGACGAGTCGCTCCAGTGGATCGACCGCGTAATTCCTCCTTCCCTTTCCTTCTCTCTCTTTCTTGGAGTTAGGCTGTTGGTTTGATCTGGTTTGGAGTGGAGGAGGCCTTCATCATCGCATCAAAGCTTTGAATTTTTACCGGGTTTTCGGGGCTTTGGGCGATTGTGAAGGATCTGATGCCTGGCCGGTTAATTCTTCCGGTTCGTTTCAATTCTGTGTTCCTAATAGTAGAATGTTATGGAGTCAGGGTTGGGTTAGCAGAGTAAGTAAACATGAAGGATTGTTTTTTAGATTGGTTTGGTGCGTTGGATTGCTAGGAAGGTCTGAGCAACTGAGTGATTAACACCCCCCCCCCCCCCCCCCCCCGCGGAAAAAAGAGTAGGAGTAAGTAAACATGAAAGAAGAGCCGGGTTTTTATTCTGGGTTAACTAATAGTTTGTCTAAGGATTGATCGATTTGTTAAGAAAGGCGAAATTACTGTGAGATTTGCAGTTGCTAAACAATAACTTTTTTCACTTATGGTCACATCAATTTGGTGAGTTTCTCCATGATTACTGACATTTGAGTTGTTCTTCCTGCTCCTTTGACACATTGAACCAATCTAAGGCTCACAAGGAGATGGAGATGTCATGTTCATCTTTTAAAAAGGCTCACAAGGAGTATTGAATAGGCTACCGCTGGAGCATACTATCTAGGATTCACTTACGTTATAAGACTAAGCATACAAATTCCATAAGCTATAGTGTCAAAACTCCTTTTTTTCACAGTTCAATTTTAAATCCAGCAAATTATGAATGTTGTTCTGATGAATCATCAGTATATCTTAAACTTAGACACTTACTTGTCTTGAAGGACTTAAAAAAAAACCAAAGTAGGTTGCTTCCTAGACAGAACCAAGTTGGTTACTTCGCTTTCCGTTGTTAAATTGACTTATGCCCATGCGAGGGTAAATCGAATTAAAAGGAATTATAAAAAATTTTAAGTACTGCCTATGATCACAAATTCTTGTTAAAATCTGATCAATGGTATCATTATTAACTTCACAATTTATTGTGATAAAAAACTAACAGTTAAAGTCTTATCTTGGAGACTGAAAAGTCAAAACACCAATGGTTTCTGACTATTTTTTATGTTAAATAAGTCGATTACCACTGTTAGACAGTAGAGATATTATAGGTTCAGAAAAATGGTGGAGCATCACACATGTTTCAGTAGAGGTTGAACCTTGAGCTTGACCTTTTACAATTAAGCAAGTCGCACTTGTGCTAGTTAATTATTGTTGATGGATTGTTTCTGTTGGCTGTTGTTAATGGATATATATTGATGGTGTTGAATGGATGGGTGTTATAATTGGATGTTCTGTGATCATCGACTCTGTTCCCATATTTTTTTTGTGGTGTGAAGAAAAATATCCGTAGAAAGTATCTGTTGATGTTCTTTATTCAATTTCTGCTATTATGATTTAAGAACAATGTGTCAATATGTTATACAGCCTTTTTCAAAATCTTTTCTTTCATTTGGAGTAGATGCTGGATTACAACGTGCTTGGAGGAAAGTGCAACCGTGGGCTTTCTGTCGTCGATAGCTACAAGATATTGAAGGGTGTAGATGTTCTGAGCAAGGAGGAGATATTTCTTGCCTGCACCCTTGGTTGGTGCATTGAATGGGTAACACTTTCTCCCCGTTGTTTTGGAGGTTTTCTGATAATAACTGAAAATATCAGCTAAGTTGGCGCCATTGATGGTTCTTGATCATTTTGCAGCTTCAAGCTTATTTTCTGGTGCTTGACGATATCATGGACAACTCCCAGACACGACGTGGCCAGCCTTGCTGGTTTAGAGTGCCTCAGGTCAGTTAATAAGCAACTATCCTTTCTATCTACCAAATTATTTATATAGTTTGTTATTGTGATGGCTGTGCTAAGGTTTTACTTCGGAAGGATTTAGTGTTAGCATCACCAATTGTTGGGGGGGGGGGGGGGGACCTGTTCATCTGTTTAGCAACCTAGTTTTATGTTCCACGTTTGTATTTGATCTCCTTAAGAGAAGTGATTTAAACTAGTGACTTATTGACTTTGCACAGTTTGTTTTTACATTTTTTTATAACACACAAATGTTTTTGTGTTTTTACTTGTAACCTATGAAACCAACTACCTGTCTTTTGTTGTGCAATAGGTTGGCCTCATTGCTGTAAACGATGGGATTATCCTTCGCAACCATATTTCACGAATCCTTCAGCGCCACTTCAAAGGAAAGCCTTATTATGTTGATCTCGTTGATTTGTTCAATGAGGTAATCATATACTCTGCCATACATATATGTTAATGCCAAATTTACTTAATGCTTCTTACACTTGCCTGATGCCAAATTTACTTATATGTCTAGGTTGAGTTCAAGACAGCTTCAGGGCAGTTGTTGGATCTTATCACAACTCATGAGGGAGAAAAGGATCTCACAAAATATAACTTGACAGTGTAAGTTCATGTTGCAGTGACTTTTACACGCTTTGTTTCTTTGCATGATTTACTGTGTCTATGTTTGTAACCTTAGATGTTTTTTTTTTTAAAAAAAAAGTGATAATTCTTCTTCCACATTGCCTGTGTAGCTTCCAGATGAGTTGTTTGCATTATTTCTTTAGTAGCTCAAAATTGGGATATCATCTTTATTTATTGATGATTTTTTAATGTTTGACATTTTGCAGTCATCGACGCATTGTGCAATACAAGACAGCATATTATTCATTTTATCTTCCGGTAAGAGTTAGCATTCTATATGAAATTTTATGTTGTCTGGTTGGTTACCGTTAATTAGATGCAAGTAGTGATGATATTCTACTTTGCCCAAGGTTGCATGTGCATTGCTGCTGTCTGGTGAGAATTTGGAAAACTTTGGTGATGTAAAGAACATTCTTGTTGAAATGGGAACATACTTTCAAGTCCAGGTAATTCTCTTTTTTTGGAAGTGGAAATATCATTAGTTAGTTTATATTGGACTGCCTCTGATGAATGAGTTCTTTTTATAGGATGATTATCTAGATTGTTTTGGAGATCCTGAATTCATTGGCAAGGTTAGTGCATATACCTGTTGCACTAACTTGAGTATAACTATTAGGTTGATTGCAGTCAAGGCCTATTTTCTTTATGACTTCTGATTTGATCTGTATGAACTCTTATCACAGATCGGAACTGACATTGAGGACTACAAGTGCTCCTGGTTAGTTGTGCAAGCTCTTGAGCATGCCGACGAGAGCCAAAAGCGCATTCTATTTGTAAGTGCTATTGACTTGGTACCTTTTACGAACCTGAAGGGCACACAGTCTGAACCCTACATGTCTGATCAACAGGAAAACTATGGAAAGTCGAATCCTGAGTCTGTTGCAAAAGTGAAGGATTTGTATAAAGAACTTAATTTGGAGGTTTGTCTTCAGCATTCTTTGTATTTATCATTTATTATCATCATCACTTGAATAGTCCACTGTGCATAGCATGCACATTTGGCATAAAGAATGAGCATCCCTGATGTCTTGATTAAGAACAAAACGTTACACGTGACTGGCGCCTCATTTGGTTGAAGATGCCTGAAACAATATCCAAACCTAGGCATATTCATTTAGCCATGCCAGAAACTGACACCCTGTTGTTATGTTCTATTTTTTGTTGACATCCCTTTCTCATTCTTATGCTCCAGGCGGTATTTCATGAATACGAGAGGGAGAGCTACAATAAGCTGATTGCCGACATCGAGGCCCAGCCGAGCAAAGCAGTTCAGAACGTTTTGAAGTCCTTCCTGCACAAGATCTACAAGAGGCAGAAGTAGAGCTAGCTCATGGAGAAGCTGTTCCATGGTTGCTTGCTTCGGTAACTAGAGTTGATGTGGACGAGTGACCCCTATGTTATGTGTTTGATGGTTGTGTTTGTACCGTACAGTACATTGTGCTACTCCCAACAGTAATAAAGCGCAGTGCTATTTAGGGGTGTGTGAACCTCGTGTGTCATTATCTTGTCCCGGTCTCTCCAACTCCTTAGCTGCAATTTGAAGAGCTGATTATCAGGCGATTCATTTACATTCCAAGATAAGTGTGAATCGACAAACTAATATCAATGTTCGAAAGTTCCACAATGATTTCTTGGTGGTGGTGGGCTGTGTCGAGTGTTATGCTTGCGACGGCCTCGATGTGCCATATGAGACACAGGGTCTCATGAATAGGATGGTTGAGCAGAGAGGCAAACACTAATACGAACATCTGGAAAGCAGCAGGGATATACGTTCTTCTGGTCCATCCCGTTGTAAGGGTGTGTTTGGTTGAGATGTGGCTTCTGAAAAAGCTGCTGTGAGCTGTAGGCTGTGGAAAAGCTGCTTTAGGTTGTGGGCTGTGGAAAAGCTGTAAGCTGTTTGATTCAAACAAGTAAAACTTACCTCCTATCTCTATTTTCCTTGGAACAACTGTGAAACAGCTCTCTATTTTCACCATTTCAAAAAGCAGAAAGCCAAAAGCCAAAAGCAGGGTCCAAGGTGCTTTCAAAACTGTACACCCAAAAGTAGCTGCTTCTGAAAAAGCAGTTTCTGGTTTCCACCCCTTTGTTTGGCTTTTAGCTTTTTGGAAGCAAAAACAGCTCCCAAAAGCTCAACCAAAGGCACCCTAAGTAGCACAAGGCTGCAATAGAATCGCGTCTACAAGTACAGGACAAATACGTTTCAGAAAAAGTACATGATATATTTTTTTAGGGAGACGGATATAAATGTTGTGGTGAAGAAGAGCACATGTACAATTTCGTTGAACCTTAGAACCGCGGCTGTAGCAATATGAAATTTGGCTGCTTGTACAAAACAAGATCCTTGCGGTGGTAAGTTCTAGTTGATTCTGGCTTTATGTCACTGTATGATGGAGTAGTTCGAGAAGATTCTGAAACAAATCTTAGCAAGATTTTCAGACAGTGAAGACATGTAGTAGCCTACAACGAATGGGCTGAAACGCACGACAGAAATGACACTGAAACAGAACGAAATATAACATGCTTAGGTAGTTTAATGTTCCCGTGTTTGTCTTTATGTCGCTTACATAGTTACATGTAAGGGCAAAGATTTGAATCTAGTGGTGTCGAAGAAAACACAATTTTTTGTAGTGACAAACTAGAGAAGAGAGCAATTTCAGTGACATATAAGTAATTCTCTATTAGTAAGATTCCTTGTAACTCTTTACTACATCCTCTTTGCTCTAAACAACTTTGACTTTTGACCTTTGCTAGCTTCCGATTTTTTAAGCTAGGAGTGGCTTGGAACATATCACCTTTTAATTTCGGTTTTTTTAGCTTTTTTACTTTTGCTTTTCTTTCTATTATCTGTAGAGATATAACAAATTTTTATTTTTTTTCTTATTTTTTTAATTAAATGATTCAGAAAAATTTAATCACCATTACCGTGTAATTTCAGATTTAAACAGAATAATAACCGAAAGTCACATCCTACAGTCCGTTAGACGGCCCTTAATTTGCCTCTCTTTTGTTGCTTGACCTGGATTTCATAAGATCCTTGTTCGATCTTATCTTCGGTCTTTTCACGGAGTTGTTCCCCAGGGCCTTCCAATATGTCCTGTCCTGCGACACCTTCTTGGGAGCACTGTCTAAGGGAGGTCAGGGAGCTGGGAAGCAAGAAGGACGACATGGAGCGCCGCATCAACGCCGCCGTCGAGCAGGGATGAAGCCGACGAGTCGGTTGCAATGGTGGTTGGCGTTCGTGTCGGCGTTGGAGCGGAACGCCGCGAGGATACAGGACGACTTCCGTGGCCGCAGAGCCCATGGAGCCTCTGGTCCGCCTACCAGATCAGCAAGAGGGCCGACGAGATGCGGTCGCAGGTGCGCAGCCTCAAGAGCAAAGGCGACTTCGAGGCTGTGGCCAGTGAGCCATGCTCCAACGTGTTCACGGAGATGCCTAAGTGTCGTGGTTTATCAAACAGTGTTCTGTCCGTAGTGCTCTAAAGATCATATTTATAACTATAAGAAAGTTTATTTACATAAATATTTTATTATCTAACTATAAGAAAGTTTATTTACATAAATATTTTATTTAGTATCTATAATAGTGAGGGCAAATATACTCTTTCCTAGCATAGCTATATATGTTCGAGTTTTGTACAAGTTTGTTTATGCATACGAGTCAGTTTTCGAGTCTATCTCGGAGTCGTAGTTGTCTCCATGTCGTAGTCGTAGAGTTGGGTATAAAAGGCAGAATAATGTAACGAGACGGGGAAGAAGTGATTGGTGTGATCGAATAAGAGGGAGATAAATAAAGAAGAGAAGAAGAAGCGGTTTTGGCTCTAGGAAATCGAAGGTGTTCGTGAAGCTGAAGACGTGGCCGTAAACGCTTTACGATCACGGCGATCGAGTCTTCAATATGGTCGTAATCGAGTTACGACTACTATGATCAAGTCTACTACATGGTCAAATGAGCAGTGTCCGCAGTCGAAGTCTCAAGTTCTCGTAAACCGGAGTGGTCATAGCTCGGTTACGAGAACGTACAGCGTAGTGTGAATGTGGTCGTAACTCTTGTCAGCAGAAGTTACGAGTACATAGCGTGGTTAGAGCAAACACAAGTGGTAGTAACTACTCTGTGTGTGGTCATAACTTTCACGTGGCTGTAGCCATCTGTGAAGTGGTCGTAAATCGACTTAGTATGGTCGTAACGACTGCAGAGTAGTCGAAGCGCAACAAGTAGTATAAGAGCTTGTTGATCTTGGTGATTTCTGAAGATCATGGGTGATAAGGCGAAAGTCCATGGTGAGTTAATCTTCCTCTAGTACCCTCTCCTAACGACCGACAATTATCCGGTGTGGGCAATAAATATGAAAGTGAACATGTGCGCCCAGGGAGTCTAGGGTGCAGTCAATCCGAAGGGGAAGGACAAGGAAGTGGATAAGAAGATAGATCAAGCGGCGCTTGCTGTAATCTATCAGGCAGTGCCAGATTCGATGATGCATTAGCACATCGGGAAGGACATGGCACAGGAAGCGTGGGAAACACTTCAGACAATGCACGAGGGAATTGATCGTGTTTGAGAATTTGCAGAGTGAGTTCGAGAATCTCAAGATGGGATAGACCCAGTTAGTGGACGAGTTCACCGGCAAGCTGACTTCATTGTACAATCAGATTAACTCTCTTGACGATAAGATGGAGGAATATGTGGCGGTGAATAAGTACCTGTGTATGCTTCCAGAGAAGTACATACCTGTTGTCACCACACTTATGTACTCCTCCGATCTAGACAGGAAGAAGATAGAAGAGATCAAATGGCTTGCTCATGGCGCATGAGGAGTTATTGAAGGGGTTTTTAGTCATGTAACGAGCAGGAATCCCAAACTCATAATGAGCAGACGTTACTAGTAAAGGGAGATCTGAGAGACGGTCGTGGCTCATCAAATAACCGTGGGAGGTGGTATGGTTGAGGTGGCCAGAGTGGTCGAGGCGGTAGAGGTGGCCGTGGAGACAAGGCTGGGCAAGGCAGTGGTGACAGATCCCATGATAAATCACATGTCGAATGCTTTGAATGAGGCGAATACAGGCACTACGTGTCAGAATGCCACAGCCATATAAAGTGTTTCAACTGTAACTAGTACGGGCACTATACGTTGGATTGTCGAAGTAAGAAAAATAACGAGGAGGTCAACCTCGCCCAAGACGAAGAAGAAGATGAAGAACCGGGACTACTTCTCTTCTCATATGTTGAAAAGGCACTGGTCATGGTGATACTGAATGAGGAGAACGTATGAATGGCATGCCTATGGACTCCAGGCACGCAAATGGCAGCAAGCCACATGACCACGCACATGCAGGCTCACATGAAGGGAGCAGCGGCTCCAGAGGCGCATGCGGCGCACATGCAAGTGTGGCTAACACACGAAGTCAAGGCGATGGAAAAAGTACACAAGGTCTAAAAGGAAGACTTGGAGTACATGTTGGTGCAATCTTTTGTGGTTTTGCAGAGGGAACGTAGAAAGCGTTGGAGACAGGAGTTACGGGCGATGTAGTCTCAGCTAAGATATACGCGGAAAAGCGAGCAGACTTGGTCCAAGAAAGAAGAGCGGGAGGCTCAGGTAACGGCGAAGCCAAGGTGGCTGTGGGAGTAGGTGCTCCAACACAAGCAGGCGTGCAAGGAAGGACGGGATCAGTCCAGGTGCGAGACGCGGCAAGCGTCGAATTGTGCAAGGCTTGGGATGGAGCAAGCGCAGGCAGTAGGGCGGTGACGGCTCAAGCACACACGAGTGCAGATAAAAGGAAGGAGCGGAAGCAAGAGATAAGATCGGCGTGATCAAGATGAAAAACATGATTAAGGAGGTGATTGTTAGAGTTAGTAATCTTGTTTAGTCGTATTCGAGTCAGTTTTGTTGTATTATATGTGTTCGAGTCATATATGAGTTTATTTCCACATACAAGTCAGTTTTCGAGTCCATCTCAGAGTCGTAGTTGTCTCCGTGTTGTAGTCGTAGAGTTGGGTATAAAAGGCAGAGCAGTGTAACGAGAGGGGGGAGGAAGCGATCAGTGTGACCGAATGAGAGGGAGAGAAATAAAGAAGAGAAAAAGGAGCGGTTTTTGGCTTCGGGAAATCGGA